>PPLW03000044.1:0-123449 GCA_003707895.3 Ambrosiozyma pseudovanderkliftii
TATTTTTTTTTTTTTTTTTTTTTTTTTTTTTTTTTTTTTAAAAATTTTTATTATTTTTTTTTTTTTTTTTTTTTTTTTTTTTTTTTTTTTTTTTTGTTTTTTGATACACACCACCACAACCACACTTACAGTTAGACTTTAAAATGATTCCAAACACATTACAGAGATCATCAATCAAAACTGTTTTCTTGTACCCCCCCTACCTGCTTAATACTTTTCTATTAGTGGAATTAACAAAATGAACCCCTATTTTACATCACCCATTCCACTCCAGTCCGATAGTAATCTATAGATAAATTGAATGCAAAAAAACGCAAAACGCAAAAAAAAAAAACAAACCACCAAAACTAGTTGACCGGAGACACCAGTTTCCAATCGATCACTCACACTCGCACTGACCGAATTGGTTCAATTATTGCTTAGTTTGTCATTTTTTGCCCCTACAACCAAGAGATAGTGATTAACAGTTACGGTTACTGTTACTGTTACTGTTACTGTTTAGACGTTATGTATTACACGTTACAAAAACTATTTAACTTGATGGATTGATCTTTGTTTTTAAACAACAAGTATCCTGTTATGATATATATATATATACATCTATATCTACATCCACAATTTGTATGTAAACTTGTTTTCCTACTGTACCCGTATTTGTTGATTTTTTACGAGAAAAAAAAATCACAAATTTACTTCACTCGCTACACAAAAGATAAGGAAAAAAAAAAGAGACGACAACAGGACAACAAGAAGAAGTCAACTAAAAAGAAAAGAGATATTTCCGTTTTTAAAGTTAATTCTTTCTTTTTCGATACGTGATTATTGTTATTTTAGGTCTTTCTCCTCTCATAACATATATATATATATATATATATATATAATTTATCGACACACACACATTCTGGTATAGTAAATAAGATCTCCCATTCATTCATTCATTCATTCATCTAGTCATCCATCCATCCATCCATCCATCGAGGAATTTTGAATAGATAACGAAAAAAGAAAAAAAAGTCATTCTTCGTTCTTCGGGTTGCCATTCAAAACCTCCTCGAATTAAGTAATCAATTACGTAAACTGTGGTTGGTACATTAGCATCCACATATTAGCAAGGCCCCTTTGGTTTTGTAAAATAACGGTTTTTTCTTTCATTTCATGTCATGTATTGTCACATCATACGATTTGCTTTAAATATTAATATATTATATATTAATATATTATATATTATATTATGTTATGTTATGTTATGTTGTATGTATATATACGTATAAAGTACACATTTAAATTATTTAGGATCCATTGTTTATTTCCGTGTTTGTCGATGTAGATGTAGATGTAGGTGTGCGTGTAGGTGTGCGTGTGCCAGCAACGGTATTACCATTACCACCAGTTAATGAAACGGCATTCTTTTTGACTTTAGATATGTTGTTGATAAACGACGAGAAAATGTTATTAATCACAGGAACATTATCAGGGTCAGACACATCAGTGGTGTTTGCATTTGCATTTGCATTTGTGTTAGTATTAGTAGTTGTATTGGCATCGGATGCAACATTGGATGACACTGTAGTCTCTGAATCGACAACGTCAAATTCTTCCTTGCCATTCTGTTTCTGCTTCTCTTCATTGGCATTGGCTCCATTGGATTTACCACTGTTGCCACCTGACATAGTGGCATTCCATTTACCTAAAAAGCTCTTCAAAATATTACCCCCCTTGGCAGGGACAATGGATTCTCCAACGTGTTTAGGTTCAAAGAAATTAAACAATTCATCCTCGGTTCGATCATTAAACAACTTGTAATTTCTAGTCAATTTAAATGAATCGACAAATTTCAAATTAAACATTTGAATGTTATCGGTCAATTCATCAGTGCCACCAATCAAGGGGAACATCTTATCGTCTCTGGTGTAGCGAACTTTGAAATTGTCAAATTTAACACTGGATAAAAATCCAATTAAATAATCTTCAAAGTTGAATCTGATGAAATCATCACCACCTTTAAACACTTTAGAATCCATCGATAAATTATTGTTCAAAGTGTTAGACAATGATTCAAATGAATCATCGTTCTGCTGTTGCAATCTAGTGGCTTCATCGTTTTTCTTCACTTGGTCCACTATATGATCAATGAACCTCCGATCTTGTCCTGTTAGAGACAATTTATCCTTTAAATCCTTATTGACAATCTCCAATTTAGCATCGTACCCTTCATCTGTGTCCAAGTACAACACTAAATCAGTGTACTTTGTCTTGTACTCCAAAATCACATCGTTGGAACAACCAACTAAGAACCAATTCGTGTTCTCGTTACTCAGGTAATCCAATTGTTGCAACGTCAAATACGGTTGGAAAAACCCACCCTTGTCAAACACATTCATCGGTAATCCCATGAAATTCAACATCGATGCCCTGTCACTGGATTTCAATGACGTTGGTTTACCCTTGAATTGTTTGGTCAAATTATGCGTCAATGGGTACCCTGAATCGACTAAATTCAACAGTAAATTAGGAATCAACGAAAGTAATCCGTATTGGAACCCGGATAGGGCGTTTAAATCCTTCGAGAAAACTAATATTCTCTTCTCCAAGAGTAATGCCTTGAAAATAACTAATAAATTCCTCTTCAATTTCAGCACCAACGATTTTAAATTCAATGCAGTGTAGAAATCACTCTCCTTGATGATCTTCTCATTGCCCTCATTGGAAGACTTTGTGACACCGTCTCTGGATTGATCATTCGTCACATTAGTATTTTGATGATGGTGGTTATTATTATCAGCACCAGTACTCGGTCCATCATGTTTAGGGATACCCAAAGATTCATATAAATCGTCATCCTCCACTTTGTAACCGTTTTTATTGTACACCAACGATAGGTTATTGTAAAGTGCCTCAATGATACTCTTATCTTCAAAGTTAAACTGTTCAAAGTAACTAGTGGTGATGATACTTAGCTTTTCCTTCAATTGAATAGTCAATGGATACGTTGTGATCAACACAATGGACTTCTGCACCACTGACCGTTTCAAATCTTGTAAATCATGTTCATTCTTCAATTGTTCAGATTGTAGTTGCCGTATACACGCACAACCGAACAATGTTACAACGTTACTATACTTATCATCGGTATCATCTGTACTTGGTCCAGTGTTATCATTATCATTATCATTGTCATTATCATTGTCATTATCCACATTTGCATTTTCATCTTCTTGTTCATTTTCATCTATTGTTCCATCAACTTTTTCATCAGTTTGAAGTTTCTCCTCCACAAGTGGTTTGGTTTCATCAAATGGTAATTCAGGACACGTCTCATTGGATTCATCGTACACCAACGTGAAATTAGTAAACACTTCATCAAACAAATGAGCACCATCAGGTAATGCCTGGAACGGTAAATGAGGCCAAATTTTATTGATTCTTTTCAACCGATCATCACAGACAACATCCCTCACGTCATCATCAGCGGTTAAACACGCATCATCTATCCAATACTCCAATTCTGGTCCTCTTATATGATGGAAATTCACGATACCCAATCCAAAGACAAAATTTCTCTTAGATGAGTACAATGCAGGTGTAGATGCTGTTGTCGTTGGATCAAGATCATCTAATTGTAAATTCTCCAATTCCTTCATTTGTGCATCTAACTCAGAATGGATCTTGGATTTAAGAGTGGGCGTCTTTTTAGTAGAACCATTTGAAGAAGTTTTATCATTGGCCATAGTTGAAACTGTTTTTGTTGTATCACTTTCTAACTGTAACTCTGCCTCTACCTCTGGCTCAGTGTCAACATCAGCGTCAGCTTTATTGTTCATAAGAATAATATTATTATTTTTATTATTATTATTATTATTATTATTATTATTATTACCTATCACCGCTGACATTTCACCATCATTTGAAACAATGGTATTTAAACCATCAGAATTGGTTGAATCCGTATTCAATGGCATTAAATGGAGGGGAGGGGAAGATGGGAATTTTTATATGAAGAAATAAATAAAGGACAAAAAAAATTATCAACGGAAATTGACTGATTATAGGAATATGTACAGATATAATATCTACATATATATGTATACATAATGACAAGTGACACCAAAGATTGACACAGAGACAGAAGAGAATGAAGTTAGGGGCGACGGGTCGATTTAAATTCCCGACGCGTCTCTTTTTTTTTTTTCTTTCCTTATTTTAAATTTATTTTAATTCGACGTATCGACGTACGTCTCGTAACATAGGGTAGGGGTGTGTCAAAAAACAAAAACAAAAAAAAAAAAAGAAGCAGAAGAAGCAGAATATTGGGGGTGTGTGTGTGTGTTTAATGTGATTTGATTCGTAAACTTTTGCTCCACTTGCTCGTTCTCGCTTTCAGGACAGTCACGTGCGTTCAAGATTTGTAACGTGGAGAAAGAGTAAGAACAAGAGGGGGAGGGGGAGGGAGAGGGAGAGGGAAAGAACCATATTTTTGTGCTTTATTCAGTCAGGTACACCCACACATACAAAGGGTTTTTTTTTGTTATTTTTATTTAATTTTTTTTTCCAAGATCAGATTGTAATTAGGATAATCAGGAAGGTTTATTTTTGTTAGAAAGGTAAGTATCGTACTTAGTTTAGTTTATTTACAATCAATTAATGAGGTGTTTTGGCCCTTAGTTTTTCTTCTCTTGTTCTCTTGTTCTCTTGTTCTGTGGCTTCTTTAACCTGTTCCACTTCTCCTCAATGGCAATGGCCCATACATTTCCTCCCTCCACTCCCTATCCCACACAATTATTCGATATATATTTATATATAAATATATATATATATATATATATCTATTAATAATGTAGTTATCTGTTCAACCAATGTAGCAATACATTTAAAACGAGTTAATATTATTCAAATCATACCTTACCCACCCACTCCAGTCAGTGTTTTTAGCCATACAAATCCCCCCCCCAAGAAAAAAAAGAAAAGATGCAAAAAAAATGCGGGACACACAGACGGAGACACTGACACCCTTTGAGATGAGTAACCACCACGGTTCTTCTTATTTTTAAGCCATAACATTTTAAATCACTTAGTTTAGTTTAGTTTAGTTTAGTTTAGTTTAGTTTAGTTTACCACTGTAGATATACTTACTTATCTGCTGAGCTGTACTTAATTATTTATGTGGGAATAGTGAGTGTGAGTGTGTCACCTGCGACTGTTTATTGTTTGAGGAAAGGTCCGATAACCACTTTTGTGGATACAATTAATTGACTTTAGTGGTTATTGATCATTTCTCCGGTATTTTTGTATTTGTATTTCGTACGTATATATATATTTTTTTTTAAATTTTTTTCGTTTCGTTTCATATGTGTAGTTATATATATATATATATATATTAATTTTGATTCAATTCAATTCTCATGTATTTAATACAATTTTAACCCTAATGATTAATATTCCAAATTAATTATCATTTAAATACAACTATTGATCCCACTTTGTTTTTTTGTCACACTTATTTAGATTTTTTTTTCTTTCTTTTTTTTTCTTTTTTCTACATTTTCTTGTTCATCCACAGTTTAATTCCCACAATGTCCACAACACTTATCTCTAGATCTCAAACTGGAAATCCACCATCAAATACTACCACCACTACTACTAATTCTACTAATTCCAACACTGGTACTGATGGTTCCTCCCTTGCTACTAATTCCGTCTCTGTCTCTGTCTCTGTATCTTCCACTGATAAATTAGGTGGTACTTTGAATGAATTGGAACAACGGTTAGTTAAAAGTGGAATCTTTGTCGAGGATAAGATTTACTACAATCGTCTGGTGTCAATGACTAATGCCACAACCGGTTCCAACCGTCAATCATCAATCTCTGGTGGTGCAATGTCTGTGGAATCAGTGACTCCTCCTCCATTGCTCTCCACCACTCCTAGATCATCGGTGTCATCGACGATTTCATCTGCTTCAGATGATTTGTTCTCTCCACATCCATCTCCAAAATCGTCTCCGGAATTGAGTGCATCCGATGAGGACTCTGATGATGATGATGATGATGATAATGCATTTAAATCCACCACCACAGAAGACACAAAGATTCCACCATTGGAATTGTCAGCTCCTGCAAAGGAACCAACATTCGATAATGACCGGATAGTGCCCGCTAAGGCTATTAAGATTGATGAAAACTTGTTGATCCACAGAGCATTGAGAATATTCCTCACTAAGGATGGATTAAAATCCAATTCCATCAATTTCGATGAATTGATCCCATTGACTAAACATTTAAACTCTAAGAATCCATTCAACATTAACAGAAACTCTTTGAGAAAGATTTTAAAATTTAGACATTTTAAAATTACCAAATTAGCCGATGGCACACAAATGGTGTCATTGAACAAAACCCTTTACAACCAATTACACAATCACATTGAATTGCCAAACAGTAGCAAGACAATGTACGTGAGAAGAAACTCTGCATTTGACATGTTACTCAAAATTTACAATGACCCTCATTGTGAATCGATCTTGGACATTTCTCCAAGTAAATTGGAGATGATAGAGGAGTACATGGTTAAATTCAAAAAGGCTAATAACATCCGGAAAAACATAATGAGAATTGAAAACTTGTTAGTGAAGGACGATGATATTTGTGCTAATTGCGGTAACTGCCACAATCCAACCCAGTCCCAGGCCCAGGCCCAGGCCCAGGGTCAAACACAGACGCTTATGAAACCTTCACCACCTGCCAACGCTACCAACAACAACATTGTCATCAATTTCAATGAAAAATCATTCACCATGCAAAACAAGGGTAAGATTTTAACTACTAACCAGTTAATCTACTACTTTAAAGAATTCATTGGACTAGATCTAAGTTACAATGAATTGTACTTTAAGATCAAAGAAGTGCTAAGAGTGAAGAACAAATTCATCATCAGAGTGCTAGACACCTGGACCGGTGAATTTGGTCATATGTTAAACGGTGACTTCACAGTTAACTATAATTAAAGATAAACACATTATTTTTGTCAACAATATTACGAAAAGAAAAAAAAAGTAATGCTTTCTCTGGAAGAAAAAACAACAAAAAAAACAAACTTAAAATATATATATTTCTATATACATACCTTATATACTTTTGTGTAACCTGTCTTTACCTGATACATTCTAATAAAAAAATCGCTTTTTATTTTTTCCGCTAAATGTTACTGTGTTGTAATGAATTGTAAATGATGATAATGATATATTAGCTATCCAGTGAGTAAGTAAGTGTACAAATAAAGTCAAGAAGAAGAACAAGGAGGGGGGGGAGGGAAGGAGAGAGAGAGAGAGAGAGAGAAAAAATAACAAAAAAATACAGAAAGAAACTAACCAAAACACCAAAACACAGTATTTTTAAGTTCTATTTAGAATTTAAAAGTTGCAAGCAGTATACCATTGAAACGAATATGTACCTTTTATTTTTTTTATCGAATTTGCAATTAATCAATTAATTACAATGTCAATGGATCACTCAAGTATCTAACAATTGGTCCCTCACCAACTTGTTCAACTGTTTTATCTAACCAACCCAACAATGCACCACCAGCCTTTTGACCTTCTTTCAATGCCATCAATGAGTAAACAAATTTGATCAATACATCGATTTCCTCAATGGTTAATTGCTTTATCAATGCTGAAATCTCTGATTGTTTCGTGTTGTTCAACACTTCCAACACACTCAATAGATATTGTTTCTTGGCATCGGCACCTGATCCATAAGGTGGGTCTTCAATGGATAATTTCAATGAATGCAATGAATCACCTCTTGATATTAACCCTCTGATTTGTTGTAACTTTGGTTCTAAGTCAGTTATAGAGTAATTAGGTAAATCAATTGGATCTGGTTCGTATTGTAATTCTGGATCGTACGCATCCACATCAATTCTTCTCCAATCTTCAGACATTGTATATGTGTTATATTGTATGTTGTATATTGATTTCCCTGTGTATCAATTAGTGATATTATGTTGGGGGGGGGCAATTGTCCTTTCCTTTGATAGAATGGAAACCAATCTGTCGTTTATTAATAACCTCTTTTTCTGTATGGATGGATCCTCTCTCTTCCTCTCTTCCTCTCACAATTCAGCCTTCCTTTCGCTGGCCTTCAAAGAAAAAAACCACTCTGGATATTGAGCGATACACGACTTTAGCTTCTGTATGGGTAACATGAATTATATACGGAACAAGAACAAAGAACAAGAGGAAACAAAGTTTTAAATGAATTTCCAACAACAAGAACAAGTCAAGTCAATTGATAGGGTCCAAATTGGCTGTTCAAACAATGTCATCATTAGAAGCATATTTGACTAAGAATTACTCCACGGAAAAGAAGAAAAAAAAGAAGAAATCACATAAATCAAAGGACAAGGATGAATTGATACAAGCGAAGGAACCATACAACGAGAACATATCAGAAGACGAAGACAATGAAGGACCTGTCATAATACATAAGGTGTCAAATACCAAGGGAACTTGGATATCTGTCACTGGAGATGATGAACTTGATGAAGTTGATGATTCGGAGGAACGGTATCAACCAACAAATGAACCAATAACAAATGACAAATCGCAACAACAACCAGTGAGGACAAAAGAAGAACCGGTGCCGTTGCAAGAACAAACAATCTACAGAGATAGTACTGGTAGAATCATCACAGATATGAAGGAATTGGAGAAACCAAAGTCCAAGGAACAATTGGAGCAAGAATCCAGGGTAAAACAGAGATTGATCAATGAAAGTGAATTAGATAAATTGAAAAGAGAAAATAACCAATCGATACCAGCCAATGTATCGAAGACTGATGAGAAAGATTTCATCAAGGATGATGATCCTGCTCTTTTGTTCAGCAAAAACATAGCCAATGAACATAAAAAACGATCTGGAAAATACGTCAGTTTAACTGGTCGGAAAATTTACCAAGGTCCATCACCTGAGAATAGGTTTGGCATCAAACCTGGTTATAGATGGGATGGTGTGGACCGTACTAATGGATTTGAAAAAAGATGGTTTAATAAGCAAATCAACATCAGGGAACAGAAAGTTCTTGATTACACTCTTGCTGAGGATGAATAATGGTAATTTAAATATGCTTGTATACAATACTTTTAATGTAGATTCTCTTAATTAAAAAAAATGTACATGTAAAAAATAAAACATGTAAAAGAAATAAGGAAACATATATACAGCTATATAACCGGTAAACTAATTCATACAAAACAAAACAAAACGTTAGATAAAGAATGGCAAATTACAAAGAAATGGGAAAGAACTAAAAGAAATGACAAAAAAGCATGTTAAAAATCAATCAATAATTATTAGCAAAGCAAAAGTTCATTCATTGTGGTTTCAGAATAGATAATAATTTATCAGAGTCAGACTTTTTTTGTTCGTCACCTGGTGCACTCTTTAAAATGTTTAATAATTTATTTGATCCATTAGGAGCAGCAGGGACACCTTGTTGGATTGCAACTTGTGGAGCCACAGGAACAGGATACCCAAAAGCAGGAGGAGGGACAAAGCCTGGAATTGGGAACGGTAATTGCTGTGGTTGCTGAGGAATTTGTTGTTGTTGTTGTTGTTGAGAACCATTCAAAATACCAGTCAACACTGAATTATAAATGTTTTGAACACCGGCAGGGTGGGCATTACCCTTAGATGTTGGAGGTGGAGCTGTAGTCTTATTTGATTTACGCTTTGGTTCAGTCTTTGGTTCAGTCTTTGGTTTAGACTTTGGTTCAGCCTTTGAATCAGATTTGGTTTCAGTCTTCTTTTTAGATGGTTTATTAGTCTTTTTAATTGTAGATAACAATTCCTTCTTAGCTTTGTCAGACTTTTCTTTAGCTTCTTTAGTCTCCTTAGCAACCTTTTCTGCTTCTTCCTTAGCCCTTTGAGCCTTAGCTTCTTGAGCTTTCTTTCTCTTTTCTAAAGCAGCTTTTCTAGCCTCCTCTGTGGATCCACCACGCTTATGGTATTCGAAGTGCTTACTAGTTAAGTTCAACAATGATGTGGAATCAACGGTCAACCCTCTTTGAGTAGTTAATCTACCATCAAAGTTGTTACCCGTTAAGATAGGTTGATCAAACACAACTTGAACTTGAGTCTTGGCTTCAAATGCAACAATACCAATAACAGTACCCTTTGAATAAAGTGGAACATTACCGGAATCAGATGAGTACACAACTCTGTCACCAAGGTTGAACACTTGACGACTCAAGTATGGACTTGGTTTAGATGGATCCAATATAGCATTTCTTGGAATGTTTTTGATTCTCTTTGTTTCCGATGACTTTGGTTTTAGGTTGTATTTGATAATGGTGGATTCAATCTCTTCAATACTGGTCTTTGTTAATTGATCTGATTCCAATGAAACAGATTTGAAAGCACTAACCTTGGATTTCACGAAATCACCAACTTCCTTCAGTTTTTTCTTTTGTTGATCGACATCAAGGTTACCGAAAATAGCAGAAGCTTGTGGCACACCTGTACCTGAAATCTTTGACAATGCCTTAAACATAACAGGGAAAGTACGAATATACTCACCAATTAAGTTAATAGCTAAATCACTGAATTCCCATTTGTTTGGCTTTCTGGTGTATCCCAACACCTTTAATTTTCTACCTTCAAACTTCATTTGAAGACCGATATCAACTTTCTTTCTACCTGGACCTTCAACTTGATAAGAAGAAGTGATTCTGGACAACAAATAATTGGAAATACGAAGGATATGGGCAACTTCATTAGATGGATGGTAACGGAAAACCTCCTTTTCAATCTTAGCTCTAGACAAACCAACAGTTGGCTCCTCGTCACTGGAAACAGTGACAGACAATGCGAGTTTGTCATCATTGTAACCAACAACCTTAGCAGGGTCACCATACATACCACCAGCAAGGAACAAAACATTGGAGCCCATTGGGAATTCATCCTCAACAGGGACTGGTGCCCTTTCTTCAAATCTCTTGTCCTTATTGATAACATCCTCAACGACCATTTGAATAGGATAAGCAGTCAAAGACTTGGAATACGTCTTAACAAACCCACCTTCCTTGTTACGCGTCAAACCAGTTACGTGTCTAACATAAACAAGTCCATCGATAGGGACAACAGCATTGTTTTTCTTCTTGCCCTGGTGATGGTAGTATTCAACATCAACATCTTCATCATCGTCCTCAGCGTCTTCCTCAGAATCAGGAGAAGCAAATCTTAAACCTTGTTTCACAACCATCTTTCTGTAAATAGCGTCTCTAGTTTTCTTAAATTCAGAAACTTCAAAGTTCTCGAGTGGAGTGGAGACAACCTTGTGCGTCTTACCAAACTTGACTCTTTCATATTTCATCAAGTTATCAGTCACTTCGACAACCTTGGCTTCTTCTAAGAATGGCCAGTTGACGTAAACTAATTCACCAACATATTCCTTGGCAAACTGTTCCACAGTTAAGCCTGCGTACAAGTTTTTAATGGTTAAAATTAATGAATTGGATCTTGATGGTTGTTGGAAGACTAACAAATTAGCGTATTCCATGCTTGAAGTGAACGGTAAAGTCTTCAAAGTTGGGAAACCAGCTAATAGTTCCTTACCAACTTTGGCACCTTCAGCCAATCCGTCACGGTAGGATAACCCTTCGAGAGATGGAAGTTCAAAAGGACGTTCAATACAACGAGATTCGAAATCTTCAAATGCAGCAGGTAATGGAGAAGCAATCAGTCTCTTCACTTGTGGATTGAAGAAAAAGATCAAATCCTGACCAAATGAGTTTCTTTGTTTCTCCTCAGGAGTTAGTTTAGCATCGTATGGGGCCATTGCTTCAATCAATCTTTTTTCATCAACAAAGGACAACAAAACGACAGCTTCCCAAGATGCATTCTTACCATTCATATCAGTTTCACAGTCATCAGGGTAGAAATCAATGATTGGTGATTTTTCGTCAACCATTAAATCTCTGTAACAAGCTGGTAACAAAGCTCTAGATCTAGCGGGTAAAACAGCCATCAATTGTTGGAAAGGTTTGAATGGAGTACCCTTGGTGAAATTGATCTTCAAGTTTAATCCCTTGGCAACATCAGAAATACGTGGTGCATAATGGTATCTGTAATACCAAGGCCACGAACAATTTCCTCTATAATAATAGTACAAGACCCATTGTAAACCTTCTACATAATTTTCGGTCATGTCAATGATCTTCTCCTCGTCACTTAATGTGAAACCAACCTTCTTTTTATAGTAATCGTTTTTCCAGTCAATGAACTTTTGGTTGTACAAATCCTTTTGTTCTTCCAATGTTTCTTCATCGTCAACAATCACAGATGATTGATATCTCTTGATAACCTTTCTGATATTGTCAACTCTTGCTTTGAATTCCTCTTCGGTTTCATTTGGATTCAAACCATCGATATCTAATCTAGCTGTGTATGTGTTTTTGGCTGAACTATGGACAACTAGCAAGTTCAATTCAGAGAAGAACTTACCGACAAATTCTTTATTTAATTCACTGTCAAAGAAATCAGATGGCAGCTTTTGTTCAGGGATCTTAGACTCATCGGCTTGAAGTTCCTTAACAGAATAGTAATTAGCATGAATGTGGTAGATCCATTCTCTGATTAAACCAATCATCTTCCTTTGTTGTTTAATGATAAGCTCTTTACCTTGTCTGGCTCTCTTTCTAGAACCTTTTCTTGAGATGTTGTCTAATTGTTTGTTAAACCAATCGACATCAACTTCACCCTTTTCGAAATTTTCTAGTTCAAAAATGGCCAAGTATTCTAACCAGATTCCTAATCTTTGCAAATTAATGGTACCATTTTCGTTCAAGTAACCATCGGTACGTTTCAATGCCTCTTTGAAAGTTTCAATTAACAATGGGAACGCACCGTTTCTAATGTGAAGGTCTGGCAAGTTTGGTAAGAAATCGTTACCAATGACGTACATAATCAAAATGAAATCGTCCAACACTCTTTCGAAATTGTATTCAAATGGTAATTGGTCTTCTAAATCTTTGAATTCAAATTCCATGTACTCTCTAACCAATGAAATATGAAGTAGGAAGAATTTTTGCTTAGTTAAATCTGATGATTTTTGACTGGATTGTCTACCAAAGGTAACCTCTTCTCTTAATAATGAAAAATGTGGCTCATGGGACACCAATGCCAACATGATCAAATCTGCATCTAACCCATACACACAGTGTCTGGTGTTAACGTTGTACGTTGGCTGAGCTTTTTGTGTTCTAATGTATTCCATGATCTTATGTTCACCTTCACCTGGAACTTCATGACCTGATAATATGATTTTGATGTTTTGCCAATTGGAATCCGTGGACACTTTTTGATTAATGTAATATTTCAAATTCTCAGTTAATTTAGCCATAAACTCTGTACCTGGGGTAATGGCATTGGAGTCAAATGGTGCCTCCTTTGGAATTGGATCACCGTTTTTGATAGCCTTGGCAAGATTCTCTTCAGCTTCAACAGCGGTTCTGAATCTTCTAGCTCTTTGTTGGTTCATCTTAGCTCTTGGGGCAACACCATCGATGGCCATGTAGAATGTTTGTCTTGGTCTGATGGTGTCAAACAAATGGTCAATGTACGAGAAAATCGAACCAAACATTTGTTCATCAGTTAAATGTGTTATAGTACCATCATTCGAATGGGTACACGTATGAAGAATGGAATTCATATCCAAGTATAAATTATCATATTCGACAATCTCTGACCGGTCAACTTCTTGTGATATGAGCGGCCATCTTTCTGAAATGAATCTAAAGAATTTTGGAATACCTGGATTGAATTGGAATGACAACAGAATTAAAAGTTTTGTTAGTATATTTGATAGTAAAAAAAGGTAGAAAGGGGAAAAAGGGAAAAGGCAAAATTGAAAGAAATTGTTCCACTAAGGGAGTTGAAAGAAAGATACATACCCATGGTGAATAATTCCAATTAATAAAAATATAATATGCTCTTGTTAATTAACTTGAAAATCAGAGTAATTGGCAATTGTATGATTACAAGAAGCAAAAGCAATATGGTTTTATATATTCACTATTGTTAAAAAAAGGTGTAAGTTTTACAATGTTTCCCAATCTAATTCTGTTTGACACAAAAAAACAACTTGTTCGACGAGATTGAGCCAGTTTGTTGATTACGTAATCTGGAATCTAAGTGGGTTTTTTCTTTTCGATTTTTTTTTACCCGGCCGCTACACAGTTTTTTGAAAGTCTCTTTTTTTGGTTTTCTTCGAATTCTGCAGTGTAGAAAGGTTGTCTTCTAGTGTTTTAATTTAATTAATAATCGATTGATACAGATAATAACGTCAATTGGATAGTTAGCCTATATTATTAGAACAACAACAGACAGAAATCATGTTTGGTGGAGGATCTGGGTTTTCATTTGGTGCAGGATCAACTGCCAACAACAACAACAACAACAATACCACAGGTGGTGGGTTCTCGTTTGGTGGATCGAATAATCAAACCAATACTAATACCACAACAGGTGGGGGTTTCTCATTTGGATCAAATAATAATAACACCACTGCTAGCAATACTGGTGGGTTTGGATTCGGTGCTAAACCAGCTGGTCCAACTTCAACATTTGGAAACACTGCAACATCAACAAATACCGGTGTCAACACTGGGTTTTCATTCGGTGCTAACAACAACAATAACAACACAGCTACAGCCAACAAGCCATCTGGTTTTTCATTTGGTTCGAGTAATAATGCTTCAACTACAAACAACACTACTTCAACGTTTGGTAATGCATTTGGTGCTAAACCTGCCACTACTGGTTCCACTGGTTTCTCATTTGGAAACACTAATACCAACACTAATACTACTGGTGGTGGGTTATTTGGTAACAAACCGGCTACAACTGCTTCAACAGGGTTTGGATTCGGAAACAATACCAACACTCAACAAAATAATACAACCGGAGGATTATTTGGAAACCTTAATGCTAATAATAATAATAATACTAATAACCAAGTTTCTGGGTTATTTGGCAGTAATAGCAATAATACAGGTGTCGGTGGTGCCTTCAGCTTTGGACAACAAAACACGTTACAGCAGCAGCAACAACAGCAACAACAGCAACAACAGCAACAACCACAGTTACCACCACTTAATTCTATGACAAAGGTGAGTGATTTACCTGAGCCAATACAGAAACAACTCGAACAATTGGATCAATACATTCAAAAGCAAGTGGCTATATCTGAGTACTTAAATGATGGACAGGACTCTCATCAAGATTTAATTGAAAGTATTCCGAGGGACATCAATTTCCTTGAGAAGAAATACATTTCCACAAATCAATCTTTGAACAGTGATCTCAAGTTTGTGGAGAGTTTTAAAAACAAAACATTGGAGAGTTTCAATGATTGGGTGGAGAAATTGATCAAAGTGTATTTACAATTGACCAATCCAATCATTGGACCTGCATCTGTGAACGATCAAACAAAGTCATCTGATGCGTCCAGATTGATCATTGGTGTCAATGGCAACAGAACCACCAGCACACAGAAGACCCAACAGACAAATCAAAAGCAAACCATCTATGATGATAAAAAGGAATCACCATTGAATATCACACAGATTTTAAATTCGTTTTACATAAGTAAAATCGAGGATTTCAAGGACAACATTGAGAAATATCAGCTAGTGTTACAAGAAGTAGAGGATTCTGTCAATGATCTTGACAAGGCATCTTTGAGTAAAGGGTTAATATACGGTTCCAACAATGGATTAGAGATGGTTGTGTCAACTTTACAAGAAGAATTCAAATTGTACGTGGAATTGGCGAATGAATTCGCTGAACTTCACCATGAAACTGCTAGATTGAACGGTGCTAGAAACGAATTCTGAATGTGTGTATGTAGGTATTTATGTATGTATCTCTACTGTATTGTTAAATATGTATTTGTATGTATATCAATCGTTTATATATATTAATTATATGTTACTAAAGGAAAATCGTAAAACAAAAAACAAAAAACAAAACGCGCCAAAAAAGAAAGAAAAGACACACAAATTGAGACACTTACAATACATCTATTACAAGACTTAATATGTGTTTATCTTTAATTGTCTGTGTCATTAGATGCAATAAACCAATCTACAAATGTCTTCATCTGAGTATAATTACAAACTGGAATACAACAAACGATTAGAACTGTTCAAATCAATGACTCTTCAAGACAAGAAACTAATCTCTGTGATGAATTCTCAGTACGATCAAATGTTCCCTAATACCACAGGGTCTTCATTAAGGTCAAGCCAGACGATCAATCAAGTGGATCACACATTGACTAAGACACTCTGCGATAGGGAATGATTCAAAGTTACAAGTTTTTTTTACATTATACTGCAAAAAGAAATAATTAGGTATATAAATTTATTAATGTACAAAAGATAGATAAGGTGGATAGAAAAGAAAGCGAAAAAAAAAACGGAATGACTAATCAATATCTTCTTGAATTGTTGTTATTGTATCTATTTCCTCCCTTGCTATATTGGCTCTTTCTATGGTCAATGTAACTTGATCTATCATTTCTTTGGCCATTCCAGCCACCATTTCTATCATTACCACTGCCATTGTTTCTATTACCAGGGAGAAATCCGTGTTTTGTCGGTTGAGGCTTGTTGTTCTTATTTTGCTTCAGTGGTAGGAAACCAGACTTTGATGGTCCTAGTGGTAATGTACCATTTCTCTTTGGAGGTGGAACGTTACTGTAATTGACGGGTCTTGGTTTCTTGTTGTTATTACGGTTATCATAATCATTATTACCATAATCTCTGCCTCGTTTCTTTCCGTATCTATTATTATTATTATTGTTGTTGTTGTTACTGTTGCTGAAATGGTCGGTGGCTTTACTGTAGTAGTCGTCTATGGTTTCACTGTGTCTATAGTTTAATGAGAATCCGTATGCGTCTATTTCATTGTACAATCTTTTCATGTAATTCTTGTATTGTGCCCGTAGTTCTCTTGGTAAATTCTCACCGGTGAAAGAGGATCCATTGATATTTGGTGTCTTTGAGATTCTAGCAGAGGGGCATTCATCACCGTAGTGGCCCTGTTTGGCACAGTTGTAACAGTAAATGGATGATGCCGGGTACGGTATTTTGCCATTGGTATCCTTCACAATGTAACTTCTCCAAATGTTTGGACATCTGTCATTGGAATGGTTTTTAGAGTCACAACTGGTACAGTAGTTGTATTTCCTCTTCTCTGTGCATTGGTTTCTGAAATGACCTCTTTTCCCACAATTGGAACACACCATGGAATTAGGACATTGGGTTTCGTAATGGTCATCCACTTTCCCACAAGCATGGCACACAACAACTTTACATTGAGCTCTCATGTGGCCCCGTCTGTGGCAATTCGAACAGATCGGTTGTGATGATTCGGGATCAGTGACACCAAAGTACCGTCCCTCACCTCTTAATTCAGCTAATTCATCGTTATCGTTGTTGACTTCATCAAATGCTGGAGCAATGGTAACGTTTTTATCAATATCAGAGGGGAGTCCGTTGGTGTTTCCCCCATTGGTATTAACCACATCTATATTAGATCCATTTGATTCATCGATTGCTTTGGAATCTGTGGCAGTAACTTGTGTAGTTCTATAATAAAAAGAGGAGGAAACAAAGAAAAATGTGACACATTTGTTAGTAAATCAAAAACTCTTAAAAAAAACGGTAGTCCACTGAACTCCCATTAAAAAAAAAAAGAAACAAACAATTCATCACATACCCTTCTATATCTATACTATTCCGTATATCCGTCATCGTTAACTACCGACATATACTCTAAATGATAAATTAAACAAAAAAGAAAACACCTATTCCCATTCCCTTATCCTTCATCCATCCACATTGATATTCCCTTTCCCGTTCCCTTTTCCCTTTTTTCTAAAAGGAAAAAAAAAAATTTTGAAGAAAACCAAATACCAGGCTGTGTAATATAACCGGTCAGGTCGATCGACCCGTAGATGTATAATTATTTTTGAGTTGAAAAAAACAATTACCCGGCAAAACGTCGATTTTTTTTTCGTGTTCCTCTCTTTTGTCTCTTGGTCTCTTTGTCTCACCAATTTTTTTTTTTTTTTTTCGTTTTCCACCGATTACGGAAAGAGGAAAGAACAAGGTTGAGATGGTTAAAAATGACTATTCAAAAGAATGGGTAATGGTGATTAATACCAGTTTACACGTATCTGTTAAATTTTTTACTTGAACAGTCTTGTTTTCTTGTTTTCTTGTTTTAGAAACTATAATACTTCCACAAATAATATGTCTGAAGAAATTGAGAAAAAAGTGGCAGACGTGTCTCTTGAAGAGAAGACCGCTGCCCCAGCTTCTGCATCTGCTCCAGTTGAAAGTAAAGATCAACAACCAAAGAAACCTAAGGGTGAAAAGAAGAAGAAGGATAAGAAACAAGCCAATGAATCCACTAGACCATTGGAGATGAACCCGCCACCAGAGTTCATTGACCACAGAATCAAGATTTTTGAAGAATTAAAGGCTAAGGCTGATGCTGAATTAGCTGCCAAAGAAAGATTACCAATTAAAATCACTTTGAAGGACGGTACCGTCAAGGAAGGTATCTCCTATGAAACATCACCATTGTCCATCGCTAAGGACATTGGTAAATCTTTCAGTGAAAGACAAATCATCTCTAAAGTGGATGGAGAATTGTGGGATTTGGAGAGACCATTCGAAGGTGATGCCAAGTTGGAATTTTTTGATTTTGAATCCACTGAGGGTAAACAAGTGTTCTGGCACTCCTCCGCTCACGTGTTGGGTGAAGGTTGTGAATGTCATTATGGTGCTCATTTATGTTTTGGTCCTCCAACTGAAGATGGTTTCTTCTATGATATGTCCATCGATGACGGGAAAACCGTTGTGTCTCAAGCTGATTTCTCCAACATTGAAACCGTGTGTAACAAGGCCATCAAGCAAAAGCAACCTTTTGAAAGATTGGTTATGACAAAGGAACAATTGTTAGAAATGTTTAACTACAACAAATACAAGCAAAGATTGATCCAAGATAAGGTTCCAGATGGTACCTCCACCACCGTGTACAGATGTGGTCCATTGATTGATTTGTGTAGAGGTCCTCATGTGCCTCACACTGGTAGAATCAAGGCATTCAAGGTGATTAAGAACTCTTCTTCGTACTTTTTGGCCAACAAGGAAAATGATTCCTTGCAAAGAATCTACGGTGTGTCATTCCCAGATAAGGCTGCCATGAAGGAACATTTGAAATTCATGGAGGAAGCTGCCGCTAGAGATCACCGTAAGATTGGTAGAGAACAAGATTTGTTCTTTTTCCATGAAATGTCCCCAGGTTCATGTTTCTGGTTACCCCACGGTGCTAGAATTTACAATGCCTTGGTTGACTTGTTGAGAGATGAATACAGAATCAGAGGTTACGAAGAAGTTATCACTCCAAATATGTACAATTCTAAGCTATGGGAAACCTCTGGTCACTGGGCTAACTACAAGGACAACATGTTTACCTTTAATGTGGAGAAGGAACAATTCGGTTTGAAACCAATGAACTGTCCAGGTCATTGTTTGATGTTCAAATCCAGAGAAAGATCATACAGAGAGTTGCCATGGAGATGTGCCGATTTCGGTGTCATCCACAGAAATGAATTCTCTGGTGCATTGACTGGGTTGACCAGGGTGAGAAGATTCCAACAAGATGATGCTCATATTTTCTGTACTGAAGATCAAATTGAATCTGAAATTGAAGGTATGTTTGATTTCTTGAAGAACATTTACGGTATCTTTGGTTTTGAATTCAAGATGGAGTTGTCCACTAGACCTGATAAATACGTTGGTGAAATTGAAACCTGGGACAATGCCGAATCTAAATTGGAAAGCGCCTTGAATAAATGGGGTGGTGACTGGGAATTGAACCCTGGTGATGGTGCCTTCTATGGTCCAAAGATTGATATCATGATCTCTGATGCCTTGAGAAGATGGCATCAATGTGCCACCATCCAATTGGATTTCCAATTGCCACAAAGATTTGAATTGGAATTTAGAGGTAAGGATGAAAAATCCACTGAAACCTTGAGACCAGTGATGATCCACAGAGCCATCTTGGGTTCTGTGGAAAGAATGACTGCTATTTTAACTGAACATTACGCTGGTAAATGGCCATTCTGGTTGTCTCCAAGACAAGTGTTGGTGGTGCCAGTCGGTGTCAAGTACTTTGACTACGCTCAAGAACTTCAAAAGAAGTTGAGATTGGAAGGATTCTACGCTGACGTTGATGTTTCCGGTAACACTTTACAAAAGAAGGTTAGAACCGGTCAAATGCAAAAATACAACTTTATCTTCATTGTCGGTGAACAAGAAGAAACTGAACAATCCGTCAATATCAGAAACAGAGACAACCAGGAATTACAAGGTAAGAATGCCACTGTTAAATTTGATGAAGTTTTGGTTAAATTGCACGATTTGAAGACTTCTAAGAGAACTGACAACGTCTTATAATTGTAATTAATTAGTTGATTAGTTCTCTTATTTCTTTGTTTTTTTTTCGATTCATTAACTACATATTAATCGACATATAAAACATACCTATATGTCTTATTTATATCTATATATCTAAATCTATCTATATATAACAATTTCATCCTTCATTTTCTCCATTTTGTTTTACATTTCTAGATTACCGACCGATAAAATGCGCAAATATTCAAAAAAAAATACAAAAAGAGAGCAAATTGTGAGGGGAAATCAAAAAACATAAGTGAGTCAACAATGTATGAAACACTCAAAGTTGGTCACTATGTTGTCATCATTTTGCCATCGTTTTTTTTTGTACAATATAAATAACACGTACACATTATATAACTATCAAAATATATATCATATCCTTAAAAATACATATTATAGCCTTCAATTTAAAAGCATCCAGATACAACCACGGTACCAGCAAAGATGAGATACTCAAACCCTTTACTGTTTAGTGGCTCCAGATTGATAAAGTCCGAGTTCTCCTTGGACCAATTAAAGGATCAACTGCTCAAGGTTTCAAGAACTACCACAGTGACATCTTCCAAGAGGCAATCTAACAAATCTGGGAAACACAAGGGTTCAAGATCTGCATCGTCGTTTAACCAAGAACTCAGATTCTCTAGAGATCCTAATGTTTACCATCCAAACTACAGTAAGAGAGGCACCGCCAGTCGGTCATCCACTTCATTTTTAAATGACCATCTTGCATCAGAGACTACTAGAAAGAAAATCGGTGGTAGTAAACCGATCAATTGGAACAATGATGTCGTGACATTGCCAAAGACATCCAGTGCTCGTACCACTTTACAGGCAAAGACTGAATTCAATTCAATTGTGAAGGATTGGATCACCACTAATTGGGTCAATGTCAATCAAATTAAAATCCAAAACAAGCCATGTCATTTCTTCATCCATGATAAGTTATTGTACAAGAACCTTTCGATATTTGATGGATTGTTGAATATGATTCAAGCAAATTACCCATCTATCAAATTCCAGAACTTAAACGAGATTAAAAGCCAATGGATCAACGGATTGAACAGCATTGAAATCATGGACAAGGAAATCAAAAGAGATTTGATAAATAAGAAATTGAAGGAGTTGATCAAGGATACATTTTATCCAAAGTCCACGTTGTACCCTGACATTATCCAATTTATGAACAATGATTTGAAGAACCCTAATTTCTTCCGAAGCTTGGTCGATTCCATTCAATCCAACTTGATTGTCAATGAAAACTCTGTCGTTGAATTGAGAAACTTGGCTAACTTAAACACGAACAATTTTTTCACCATAATCAAGGACAAGGAATTATCATTGATGAAGGCAGATTACAATGCTATGATCAATTCCTACATGGATGAAAACTTCACCAATGACGTTGGATTGAACACTATCAAATACAAATTCAATTTTGGTAACAGATTGAACGATAAATTTAACGTTGATAAATTCCAAAGAACGATAAGCTACACTGAAGGATTGGATAATTTCATCATTTTAACCAATGATCAAGACACATCCATGGAGTACTTTAGAATATTGAAATTAATCAACCAAAATTTGAAGGACTCTGGAAAGAAAGGTTGTGTTGTGTATTTGAATGACAATGGTTCCAGTGATAGCAAAGTTTATGGTTCCAATGATTACTACGCTATCGATAAATTCAGACAAATTTACGATGTGTTGGAAAAAATATAGTTTTTGTTCAACTTGGGTTTTGTATTTTTTTTTATTATCTCCGTAGGTAGGTAGGTACAGGTTTTCCTACTGGATGTTTTCAGGATGTTAATTTTCTTTCCATTGTTTTTTGTGTTTATTCTTCTTCTTATATCTTTTCTTATTACGTGTATGACTTTACTTGTGTTTTTCCCTTTGTTTCAATTATTAATGCATCGTCTCTTATTTTCAAAAATGTATACACAGAATGTACATAAAATAAACCAACTTATTTCTAAGTTGAGATAGATTTAAAGGCGTCATTTATCAAATTAACACAATCAACACAGTCCTTGAATGTGTTGTACGAAGGAATAGGAGCAATTCTAATAACTGATGGTCTTCTTTCATCACAGATCACAGCATTGTCGTGTAAATAATTGAACACCTGTTCCATAGTGTCCTTTTGAGCATCCTCGTTGAACGGTTTGAAAAGAAGAGACAATTGAGCACCTCTAGCTTCAGGATCCTCTGGGGTTATAATGATAAAGTGTGGACTGGTGGTTCTGGCAGATTCCTTGATACTCTTATAATATGGAGATTGTTTCAATGATTTTTCAAGGAACTTTGTCAATGCCACAGATTTTGTTCTGAGCTTTTCGATACCACCACACTTATGGAACGTGGTAAGAGCCTCTCTCAATGACACAACATCAATGACACTCGGATTACTTTGTCTGAAACCTAATGCACTTGCTGGAGGTTCAAATGATTCTAACATCTTGAATCTATCGGTCGCATTATTACCCCACCAACCAGCTATTCTTGGTCTCCAATGGTCTTTAGTTGTATCCTTAGTGAATTTCTCATGAACGAACAACCCACCAATGGCACCTGGACCTGAATTTAAATATTTATAATGACACCAAACAGCAAAGTCAACATCCCAATCGTGTAATTTCAACAAGGCATTACCAGCACCGTGGGCCATATCGAATCCAACGATACAACCATGTTCATGACCCTTCTCGGTGATGGCCTTGATGTCAAAGAATTGACCAGTGTAGTATTGAATACCGGGGAATAGTACAATGGCCAATGAATCAGCGTTATCTTCAATTGCCTGTAGGATGTCTTCTGTGCGTAATGTGTATTCACCGTCTCTTGGTGATAATTGGATCAATGCAGAGTCATCGTACCCTTTCAACTTAACCTGGTTTAAAAATGCGTAATAATCAGACGGGAATGCACCCTTATCAAACATTATTTTGAATTTCTTATCCGTTGGTTTGTAAAAAGATGAAAGAATGGAATTCAAATTCATCGTTAAAGTACCCATGCAAACAACTTCATTCTCCTTTGCACCAACGATTGGAGCAAGCAATTTAGGAATTCCTTCATCAACGGACACCCATTCATTACCTTTGATCGGATGATTGAAATGTGACTCCACACCTCTGGCACCCCATGCTTCCAATTCATCTTTGACTGCACCTGGAATAGATTTTGGCATCAAACCAAGAGAGTTACCACACAGATAGACAGATGGCTCATCGGAATCTGACAAACCTAGAGATTTGAACGTTGGAACAGAGAAAAGTTCAGAGTGGGTTTCGAATTGTGAATCCAATTGTTTAGCTTCTGTTTCTAATGACATTGTTATGTGTATGTGTTATATCTGTTCAATTGGTTTCCAATACTTGTCCACTTTCCAACCAATTTCCTCCCAAAATGACTACTTACGGAAACTAATTTGTACATTTTTTAAGATCGCTTGTCCGTTCGTCATCGAGTTTGACCAGCAATTCACTCACGTGACATGATAGAGTAAGTGTTAGGGGTCGCTCGACGCGACAATGGGACGATGGATAGCATAGAAGAAAGACAAGAGGCTTTTAATGATGCTGTAAACTAGATCAAGGTGGTGTTGTTGATGGTTATGACGGTGCTACTATTACTATTGATGATGATTTAGAAGTAGTGATAAAACAAAAGTATTCTTTAAATGGTTTACAGTGTATATGCAACATAAATAAATGTTAATTTTAATCACATTCGGCGTATGCGATCTATGTTGACCGATGTGAAGATGAAGGCACCAAGACTAATTACAATACAATAGAGAACAGTATGAGAAGAAGGATTCATAATCAGGTTAGTTTGATATTTTGATGATGCTTTGTTAAAAGCAAAATATGAATGGTTAATTCAATCATTACTAACCCTGATAAAAATACAATACTAATCATCAGGAAGCTGAGAACCATGCTCCTAAGTTTTATGAAATCGTGGTGAGTTGGCAATAGATTTTGAGAATGATACGAGTAATATAACAGCTATTAGAGAGTCATAGATTGTTACACCCAGGAACTAAGCTAACAAAAGAACAAGGAAAAGCACGCTTAGATGACTTAATATAGGTGTAGAAACGAGCGTGATAAATATCAAATATGATTAAGAGAATAAGAAATTGTAGATTACATGGTAATCACCGGTGTCATTTAAACAGTTTCTGTTGTTATAGCAATAACCTGTAATCTGGAGTAAGTTAAATTATTATCTATAACTTATGGAATCTAGGGTGTTTTTTTTCAATAAAGTGAGCACTTTCTCCGATCTCAATTTTCCAATGCCCGGTAAACTAAACGAAGAAAGAAAGGGAGAAAGAAAAAAAGAAAAAAATCTGCCATAAGGCAATCCGTGACATTTAACGTTCCAAACACAGCTGGCAGAGAACAACACAGATGAATCATACAATGGAAAGGGTATACGAAGGATATGGGCAAATTTAAATTCAAGTTGGCAAATACACTTCAAGTAGGGTATAACCACATGGATATACTTATATGGATTCTATTTTCTGTGATTTAGTGATCAACAAACTGTCAAATCAATTTAATTTTAACTTGATACAGATACATAAATTTCCAACCCATATCTACTAAACAAATCAACACACTACTGTTATAATATGTCCGACACCGAGCAAGAATCGATATCCACGGTTACCCAGTTCCAGTTTGAAGATGTTATCAATGCTTTGGAGGAGTCAGCGGTGGAATGTTTTGAATCTAAAGATTTCATTTCATTTTCAACCGTTTTGGATGTTCATTTCCATGACTTGACCATTTATACCGAAGAGGAAAAACTTGAAATATTGCAAGTGTTACATAGAATCCTTGCTGAGAACCATGAACTTGTGTATGAAATTGGTTGGGATTTACCTGCCTTGCTGTTCAATTTCATGGAGTCTGAATGGAGTCCTGAACCTGGTCTAGCTAAACAAAAGAACAATGTGTATCTTTTCCAAATATTTGAATTATTGTCAAGTTATGGAAGTCCAAAGGAATTGATAATGTCTTGTTGTACTTTAATCAGGGACTTGAAAAGAGCACCACCAATTGCTGATGAATTCATAGAATCTATTGAGGGTGAGAGAAAACAATTGTTTTACATTGAATTACCATTGAGAAATTTTGTGTTGAAGTTCCATTCCCTTTGTCAAATACTATTATCATGTTTAAGACGTAATGAAACATTGTATCCATCAAAGTTTTTAACTAAAGTTGTTGCTTCATTGATTGATTTTTTAAACGCTTCCAAGGGAGATGCTACATTACCTCCAATCACTAGACGGTTGTATACGTTTATCAGAGATTATGCACCACCAGATGTTCCTAGAAACGTCAATGCTACAACTGAGGAATTACTAAAGATAGTTGAAGATGAAAATTACTTGCAAAGAAAGTTACTGTATTTGTTGTTATCTGTGACTGTGGAAAAGTCAACATTAGTGGGTACTACATTTTTATTGAAAGGAGCTATTCCAATGTTTAAACCTAATCGCGGTGACTATATTCCATATCAAGCAGAAGCTGATGTTTTGGCAAGATTAGCTGGTCTGGGATTATCAATGGATTTGAATTATGACGAATTGCTTCATGATTTGTTGCTAGAGACGCATGAATTATTCGCTGACAAGAAGGTCACTAGCAGTGAGGATATTTTCAAGATTGTCGTGGACGATTACAATAAAGTGTTGAAGCAAGAAAGAAAGCAAATAAATGTTTCATCCAAATCTATATTGGTGCTCTTTATCATTAGTAAATACTTTAACATTGAAAAGTTAAAGTATGACACCGATTCATTTGATGTTTTAGATTTGATCAAATTCCAATTGAAAATGTTTGTACCATTTATGATTGATCAGAATATGATTCATTATTTCTCAGTGACATCATTGATGGTGTTAACATTGGATGCCATTGATAAACAACCAAGTGGGAAAGTGAAGGGACCATTGCAAGACAAGCAGAATTCTGTTTACTTGATGACTTATCTACCAAATCTAACGGCATTGGTGTTTAGCTCTGGTATTCCATTACTAATCAAATTCTATTATATACTTGTGACAAAAATTTTAATTTGCATGGATGAAGACTCTGCGTTTAGTTTCCTAGTTGATTCAATTGCCAATTCCCCATTCGAAGAATCCAAGCCAAAATTGATCAGTATTTTGAAAGACTTTATGTTGAGAGAGAAAACCGTTCATGTTTCATCGGGTTCAGATTCTGCCGTTAAATTGGAGGATCAATTGGATAAATTGGCATTAGAAGGCAAAGATCAAACTGCTGCCGAAAGCAATAGCAATGGCAATGGAGTCCCAAGCCTACCGCCTAGAAATGTTAAAGTTGTCAAGTATATAACGTTGACAAATGAAAGAGGAGCATCATTGCTTGGGTTATTCGATGATTCAATCAATGAGACATTTACTAATAATGATAATGATAAGGAAGTTAATTTTGCCAATGCTAATAGATTGTTGGGTTTCATAAATTTGGTTAACTCTGTGAAACAATTTGACAAATCACAAGTGTTGAAACGTGTTGAGAGATTAGAAACTTTATTACAATCTTTTAATACTTCAAATGAGAGGGAACAAGAAGATAAAACTAATGAATTAACTGTTCTTTGTAATTTGATATCATTTGCCATTGAAAAGACTAAAAGCTACTATAACTAACTATCGTATATATACATTAAGGAATGTGAATGTGGATATGAATTTTTAGAATATAAATCATAAAGGTTTATTATGTGTCATTTGTTTTGTGTAAGTTTTGTTCTTTGTTTCCATTTCCTTCATTCTCCTTTTCCTGTTCTTTTTTTCTTTTTTCTTTTTTTTTTCTTTCAGTTGACCATATTATTTTATTTCGAAAGGAAAAAACACTGTGTGTATTATTCATTTCTCCCGTTTAATCTACTTTATGACTTTATTTTTAAAAATTTCAAATTCAATGCAGTAATCTGGCTCCATCAAGACAAATAAATAAATCAGGGGTTCCCAATTTTATTTTATTCTCCACCGTGTAATGATCTAATTATTTACCTGTGGTAGAGTAATATCCAATTTCTATAAATAAATGGACCTGAAAAAAGAAGGAAAAAAAAACAAAAGGTATGGAATTCCAAGCTAACAGACACTTGCGCATACACATTCGCATAGACTTGCACATACACGTAAACATGTGTGGTGGAGGAGCCCAAACACAAACACAACAACAACAACAAGAAAAAAATAAAATGAAATTAAATATGATCTTCTTTCTTTGAAAAACGTTATGTGGTATTAGTTTGTAGTTCACGAAAAAAAAATACAAAGAAACAAAGAAACAAAGAAACAAAGAAACAAAGAAAGAAAGAAACAAAGAAAGAAACAATGAACTTTTTCCGTACATAATACAGTACAATGTGATTGAGTTTTCTATGGAGTATATCATTGTATTCTTATTTTCCTCTTTCTTACTTCTCCTCAATTGATCATTGTGTAGTTTTTTCATTCTTGTTCCCTGGAAAAACGAAAATGATCATCACAAAGGACGATGTACATAATTGATTGTGAACTATAGGAGTAAGGGAAAGAGGGAAGAAGGAGCTAATCTGAGCTGTCTAGCTATCTGACTGAAGATAGAGAGGTATGTAGGAATGAGAGTAAAATAGGTACGTTTTCCTACATATGTACATATGTACATATGTAATGTGGATAATGGATTTACCTGAAGTAGGGGTGAGATTCAAATGTAGGGGTGTTTGGCTTAAATGGGAGTATTTTTTTTAAAATACAATAGTGGATATTGATCTCCAAGCAACATGTCAACACTACACACATGATTTGACATTTACATTTACACCAAGACATTTTTTTATTACAACGAACGAAAAAGACGTTGTGTTGAGTTGAATTTTTTAATTTTTTTAAATAAACCGGGAGGAGGAGAAGGAGGAGGAAGAAAGGAATGAATGAAGGATGATGTCAGTGAGGAGAAGAAACAGGAAAAATAGATGGAGAGGAGGGATGAAATGGGCACTAGATATGGAAAATAGAGACGGTAAATATATGTAGAAAAGGCTACTAGTTTCCAAGTAAAGCAATTCATTCATTCATCCATCCATTGGTAATAAATTTAATAAAAGTGTTGCTGCATCATCTGAAAATGTAGCGTTGTACTGTAGGTATGTGGGTCTTTTTTAGTGTGCATGTTGATGAGTTGTAGAAATCATAGATGCACATTAGAATCGTATATATGCAACGTGATGCCTCTGCTATGTTACATGTAAAATAATAAAGCACACACAGAAATTGGGAGACTATGATTTTTTTTAGGGAGGGAGCCCCCCCCCCCACCACTAAGAGATCTACAAGCATATGAAATGACAAAGGACAAAGAAACAAGAAACAAGAAACAAGAAACAAGGAAACAAAGGAAACAAAAGAGGAACACAACAAAAACACAAAAGAGAGAGAATACAATAACAAAGGGAACAAAAGATATTTTTAGATCGCAAATAACGTCGGACGACCGACATTAAAATCCGTATTAGTTGCGCTGCATACAAAAAGCAAAAGCGCACACACTTTCTTTGTTCATAAAGTATATGCAGAAGAAGAAACAACATAAAAACAAAAAAAAAACACTAAAACAGATCGAAATGTGAAATAAACAAACCAAAAAGAATTAAAACGATGACATTAGTATGGGCTGTTGATGTCAATTTTAGACAAGTGGGCGTAGGCGTATCGGTAATGATAAGTCATTGACGGGTATGAATGCACAATTGGAATACACCAAAGAAGATGTCTCGATGATGTGAATTGGAGATAACGTACCAACAGGTAGGTAGTTATTCATCGAACAAAAATATACATTCCCAGTTGAAATGGATATCCATCTATTGGAAGCATAATTGATAAATGTAATAAATGTAATATAATATAATACGCACACACACACACACACACACACACACAAACACCAAACCAAATGAAACCAGATTAAACTAAACGGGTAAGAGAAGTATAACAGGGAACTAGAATGTGAAAGTAATGACTATATCGAATATGCAGTTTTAATAATATTTATCGAACTATACAACTAAGTAACAAACTATTCTATCTATCCATATATATATATATATATATATATATATATATATAATATTATTTTAAAATTAAATTAGATTAGTTAATTATTAATTAATTAATTAAACTCGTGTTGGTGAAGGTGAATGTGAATGTGAATGTGAAGGAAAAAGTAAAATTAACAGTTAACGTGTGTAGATTCTATTTAAATTCAAATCAAAATCAATCAATACTTTGAATGAGAGATACCAATACCCACCCACTATATTATTTTCAATTATGAAATTCATTTATATATATATATTCAATTTCAATAGATAGTCGTCAATTGTATCTCATATTTAATGGGAAATAAATATAAATCAGTTTTAATTGGGTTCAAAATTGAGAAAATGATAAGAATTACGAATAATAATTTTTTGTGTGTTGGTATGGTATGGTATGAGTGTTATGCATATGCGAGTTTAAGGTATTCCGGCTGTAATGCGCTTCATCGGCCGTATCAAGGGGGTAAGCGGGTGTAACCTTAAAAGGGAAGTTCTAAGTCGATTCTTTTACCAATTGTTATCTCCTTGTGGAGTTTATCTCCTTAACGAATCCATACAATCAGGTGGAAGTTTCTTCGTATTTACTTGCTTCTGCGTTAATGTCTGCATCTTTCTTTTCTTTTTTTTTTTTTTACTTCTTCAAAGAGGAATTTTATTTGGATCTCTAACTCTAAATCACCGTAATGCCTTTCTCCTCTTTTGTATTCAATTTAAGTCTTACTTTTTAATGCTCTTTGCCTTTTCCACCATTCAAGCACAAAAAATTGAAGTGAAGTGAAATGATGAATAACCAACCATAAATGGAATATATATACAATACCAAAAAAAAAAAAACCATATATATATATATTAATAATAATAATAATAATAATAAACTATTAATAAGGCTAAATACTCAAATTTAAACCCACCATACTATCTATATAAAAGACAAAAGAAAATTCTCAAAATTTAAAGTTAAATAAATATTTTTTATTTTTTATTAGTGAGTAAATTAAACTTTTGTTTGTTCTTGTTCTTGTTCTTGTTTAAGAAAAGGATAAAAAGTTTAACTTCTTCATTGAGGGGGGGGATCAAACGACAATTCAAAAATTAGTAAATTGGTAAGAGTAAGGGGGGTACACATATATATACATATATACATATATACATATTTACATAGTAATAGTAGTGAAAGAGAATCATTTATCATATGATTGAAATGATTTACATTTAACCTTTTGTTACGTAACGTTAACCTACGTTACAAAGAAAGAAAGAAAATAGTTATATTTTTTTTTTCTTATTTAAGGGAAGGGCAAAAAGATAATAAACTGGCTAGAGCTTTTGTAAAACAACGTTCGTCGTTTTTCTTCTTTTCTATTATATTATATCATATCATATCGTATCGTATATTATTTTTAATGTTTTGTGATTGGCAAGTAGAATTGATTCATCTACTAACAGGGGTAGTAATTTTATTATTAAAATAATAAAAATCAAATCAAATCAATGTAAATAAAATGTAAATAAATGTAAATATTTACATTTATTTATTTATAGAATTAATGTAAGTATATTGCGTATGTGTACGTATATCTATCTACTTTTATGTACATTTAGTTTATTAAGATCATATAGTTAGATTATGATGTAGAAAAGAAAAAGAAGAAAAAAAAGAAGAACTGCTACAGAATGGATAGAAGGAATTGAATGAAGAGAAGAAAACCAAATACGTTAATTACTTGGTTTGTTTGTTGTTGGTTGTAGTTGTTGTTGTGGAGGAGGAGGAGGAGGAGGAGGTGGTGGTGGTGATGGATTGATAGTTATTGATGGTTGTTGATGATTGTTCTTGTTGTGTATGCAAATAAATCATAGAAGGATGCCCGATTTTTTTTTTTTAATTTAATAAAAACAATTAAAGTAAATCCGTGAAATTATTTTAGAAGGAAAAGAAAGAAAAATAGGTTCTTCATTGTTTAAAAGAAAGTTGAATTTTTTTCTGTCCTTTTCAGTTTGTTCCTTGAATTAGTGTAAAATGTAAATGTAAATGTAACTGTAACTAACTGTAACTAAGTGTAAGTGTAAGTGTAAGTGTAAGTGTAAGTTTTTAACTTTCTATCACTTTCTACTAAATCAGTTTTACATGTATGTATGGTGGGTGTATGGTTGTATGGTGGGTGGTAGTAAAAATAAAATAAAATGTTGTAAGTATTATTTATTGTCCATCGTTCATTCACTCATTTATTCATTTATTGTTTATTGTTTATTGTTTTTTCTTTTTTTCTTTTTTTTTTCCTTAAATTTTTTTAATTTTTAAAATTATTTAAAAATTATTTATTTATTCAATTACTTATTATTAGAATTAGAATTAGAATTAGAATTAGTATTTTTAAAAATAATATAATACTGTATTACATTGTATTATTTGTATTATATTGTATTATATTGTTTATTGTTTATTGTTTTCTCAATGTGGGTCTTAGGTAGGTTGGTATTTAGTTAGTAGTAGTAATAGTAGTAATAGTAAATAGTTGGTTGTAGTAGTAGTAAACTAATTAAGTAAACTAAGTAAGTAAACTAAGTAATACTTAATACTGGTAATGTTAAAAATGAACCTATGGGTTAATTTACTCAATAATTCAATATTTCCCCATTCCATTAGTATAATAATAATTCATTATCCTGTTCAACTGGTTTTTTTTTTATTTTCTCTTTTGCCACCCTTACTATCTTCTTTTCTATTTATCTTTCTGTTCTGGTTTTACACTTATTTGTTTTCATTATAGTGGTGTTTTTAATACAATATATCAATTTATTTGCAATATTATCTTTTTATCTTTATTTTTTTTTTATTAGTTAGATCTCAGTTACATAAACGTTTATCCTTTACCATTCATTCATTCATTTACTGTCGATAATTTACTTAAGTACTGTGAAAAAAATAATCTGACTAATCATTATAATACAATACAATACAATACAATACATACATTATACCCACGCTTTTATATACTATACCACACATACAAAAAAAAGGATACATCAGAAATAAGAGATCCATCCAATCTCTATTAAAAAACGAAATTTTCCATACATTTTATTTTTTGTTTTTTTATAATACATATACATATACATATTCATATTCATATACATATTCACTATGGCTGGTACCAAGAGAAATTCATCAAGGAACCATAACGATCCGTCAACTGAAAAGAAATTACAAAAATTAACTCCTGTGTCTTGCTTAGAATGTAGAAGACGGAAGATTAAATGTGACAGAGGGAAAATCTGTAAATCATGTGACAGAAAGGGATTAGAATGTGTGTACCCTGACACTTTCAGATCTATTAAAATCACCAACGTTCATCATTACACTCCTGAGAACGATTCAAAGCAACAACAACTACAACAGCAACTACAACAGCAACAACAAGATAAGTCACATAAATCATCTATTGGTGCTTCCATTGATTCAAGTAATAAGAGAAAATCAAACGCCAAATCAAATAGAAAACTCAATGTTATTACTACATCAACTGCCAGCACTGCTACATCTGTCTCCTCCAATGGTAACAATAACAATGATAATAATATGAGAACCTCTTCTATCCGATCCTTATCTACATCCTCTTCCTCTAAACCAAGCGATCACGATTTGGCTAATTTGGAATCTTCAAGAAAATTAGCCTTCATCGAACAAAACAAACAATTGAAACATCAAATAGATCAATTGAGAGAAACTAATAGAAGATTAACGGAGAAACTCCGTGGTGTGGAAAACGGAGAAATCATCTCTCCAGTGGAGCTTAAAACTCGTGGTGATTTCATCTCTTCGTTGATCCAAGGTTACTGTGACAAGTACATCTCCAAGAAATTCATGACCGATAGGGAAACGTTAAGATGTTACATCAGGGAGGAAGTGAATTTGGTGCCTCTTTCGAAGAACAAGATAATATCCATGCAAATGTACGTGAGAATCATTTGCCAATTGTTCAAACGGTCAGATTTAAACCATTATGGGTTGTCAAGAACTGTGTTACTGGAGGAATTGAGCAACATCTCCAACGATTTCAAATCCATGGAATTTGTGATGTTAATCACTGTGATTACCATTATGATCTTAAAGACAAACCCATTGTTGTCATCGGACGTGGAACTGGAATCATCGATGACTTTGCCAAATTTGATAGCCAAGATGAAAGTCAAGTTCGACACTTATAGAAGTCTCACTCAAAACACAAAGGGGTTGTTTAAATTGCAAGCACTAGTACTTGGTTTAGAATGTTACGCTGAGAACCAATCGATGTTCAATTCTTTGTCCATGGAGGTGTTTTTAAACTTCGATGATATCCCTGAATTCAATGACATCACACAAAGAGCCAAGGTGCATTTCTGTTTAAGATGTCTCATCGATGATTACCCAATACCTTCCCACATCTCATTCAATGGAGTCACTTGCAGCTTTGAAAGGGGAGGTAGCATCAGTAATAGATTTAATCAAAGTCCAGATATGGGAATTTGTGAAATCATCAAAAAGACCTTGTATTACAACTCAACGTTTCAAGTTCCTGAGGATTTTGTCAATTTGATCCAAGCAAACATTTCATCGCATGAAGCTCAATTGAAAACTCTTTATGAGAGTAGAAAGAAGGGTCTGGAGGAATTTACCAATAGAGACTCTGAGATTCATGACACTTTGCAATACCTGATTTGCTTAAACTACTGTGATTTGAAATTACATGCATTCTTGAAACCTGACAACCGTCAATTAGAGTGTATCTTCAAGATGATGAACCATTATCTGGAAATCACATTGATGAAAACTTACAAGAGACCTGGGTATATGGTCGACTGTGTGGGTTTGTCCATGATCGTGGTTGATTTGTTGAAATACATGGATGGTGTTATGTTCCCAGAGTACTTGCCTACATTAAGTAGTAATTTCATCAAAGTGATCATTTTAAAATTCGAGAAGTTGATCAATAGTTTGGATAACGTTGAGACTAAATTGCTGAATCACATCAAGGATAAATGGGAAAACTACCAAAAGGGCAACTTGAGCTACTTTAATTCCATTGGTATCATAATTGAACATCCTTTCGACCCAAAGATCACCTCTGGTGATTACTCTTTGAATGCAGCATCGGGCGTTGATAACTATAGTGGCGACGACACTGCCTCATCAACTGTGATCGCTAACAATGACATCAACTTGTTAGATCCAATCAATAGCGGTAATGGTATCAATGATGATTTGATCAACAATAACAACTCCTGTGGCAACGTTAATAATGGTAATGGTACTGGAAATGAAAATGGCATTGGTAACTTGAATGACGCTGATAACGACCGTGCAGTGATTGGATACAAGAATCCAAATTTGGTCTTACAAGAGGACATTGATTCATTTGTTGGTTTGTCACCAACGATGGCAACATTTCAAAATTTCAAAGTCGATATGGATATGAACCTCGGTTTGAAGTATTTGAGTGGTAAACAATCAGGTAGTCCTTACGGTAGTGGTAGTTTTATAAATACTCCTCAACAAGAAATGGGTGCTATGACAGCTGCTGTGATTGCATCGACTACTGCCCCTACATCTTCGTCAGAGACGTCTGTCACAACCACCATTGAAAGAAGTCCTCCTGTTACCATTGCTACATCTAGTACAAGTCCAAAATCCATTCCAATGAAAACTCCAAATGATGCCATTTTACAACAACAACAACAACAACAACAGGTTCCACCAAAGCCACAATCTCATCAACAACAACAATCGTTGAATGGGAATAACCAATGGAAACAATTGAATGACCTTCCTGATCAAAGTCAAGACCAAAACCAAAACCAAAACCAAAACCAACAAATGTTTTACAATTCCATAACTTTGTTTCCTCAAGGTGTCATTAATGATATGGTTGATTCCAACTCTAGTATTGTTGAACTTAACAATCAACAGGCTACGCAGCGTCCTCGAAGTGTGGTCTCTGCATCAAGTGGTAACAGTGTTTCTGCTTCTGGTTCATCTATCAATCCAACATTGGCATCTTCCAATGGTGATATTCATGGTACTGTTGCTGGTAATAACAATGATGCTGGTTCATCTGCTAGATCATCTTACGTTGTTACAAGTCCTCTGGTTCAGCAACAAATATCTTCTTCTAGAAGTAGTGGTGATCTGCCAACGTTTTATCCATCGACTGCATCTACACCAACTACAATTCAGTACCAAATGATGCAACAACAACAACAACAACAACAGCAAAATTACAACCAGGAGTACCAACCTCAAACAATCCAATATCAACAACAAGATAATTCTTCTTCCAACACTAGAACAACGATACCTTTTGTGAATGGTGCAGTTCAAGGAGATGTTAATGGATACATTCCTACACATCCTACAGTTCCCCAACAACAACAACAACAACAACCGGTGTTTTATAATAATGATAACAATGGTGCTTCTAGTCCAATTATCTTAGGTGTCACTAATACCACATACGTTGCTGATTCTAGTGTTAATGACACTAACACTCCAAACACATTATTTGATGTTCTTTGCCCTATTACGACTCAGAATTATGATTTTTGATTCAAGCTGGGTTCTTGTAGTCTCAATCTTATCTTATCTTTTCTTTTCTTTTCTTTTCTTTTCTTTTCTTTTCTTTTCTTTTCTTTTCTTTTCTTTTCTGGTTCATTGATCATCTAGTTATGGTTTCTTTTTCTTCGTGTATTTATATGTGTTTTAAATCTTTTACGTTTCAATCTTTGCTTTACATTTTCTTTTGGTTTTTTCTGTGCTCTTTTTTATGACTTTTGTTACTTGTTATAACGTTTTATTGTTTTATTGTTGGTCTCTTTCCGTTTACTACCTTCATAATTCATATGTTTTGTTTTATTGTTGTTCTGATATACATGCTTTACCTCTCCTGTTCCTTTTCTTTTCTTTATTATACTTATCATTATCTTTTCTTTATCATCGTTTTTTTTTTTTTTGATTGCCTATTTACTTGTATTATTTTAAGTGAATATTATGGTTTAGAAAAAACTTCAAGATTTTCATCAGTAATTGGTAATAACTAATAAAAACATCATTTATATAAAATTTTAATTTTTTAGCTTTGTTATTGAAACAATATATGAAAGACGAACTAAATGGATGTGAAAAGGAATAAAAAATAAGAAAAATAACAACAAAAGAATAAAACAGACAGAAGAAAGATCTATAAAGAAAGAAAAAATTAAGTAAATGAATGATGGATGATAATAAAAAAAGATGGCAAATGAAGAGGAGAAAAAGAAAAAAATGACGAAAAACACAAATTGGAGGAAACATGACATGAAAATTAATGTGGGGATTCATTGAACAAAAATATGGACATACATTCTATGTCCCACTGATCAACAGTAAAAGCACAAAAAGCAAAATGAATGTATACATGGAATATAATGAATATATGGTTTGGATAACGTTTAATAAATACAAGAGAAGGGGTAAACAAAACAAATACGATCAACGTAATTCAGTTTTTAAAACCCTTTGCTAAATCGACATCTTTCAGATCACCGATTCCTCCTGATCTATTTCCGGATTCATCTTTTTTGATATTTTTACCTCCATCGGTGTTACTTCTTCTATTTCTCAGAGGACTCTCTAGTTCAAATTTTCCCACACCACCGTGTAAATGGGTATTTGATGAGGTGTTATTAGTAGTCGATGAGGAAGAGTTATCAGCAGATTGCAGAGAAGCACTGACATTCACAGAGATACTACCTGCTCCACTAACGTCGGGACCAATTTGGTTGTTACCCGTTGTGTTAGAGATACTGTTATTTGGGTTACTCTTATCGTTGGAGTTATTACCGTTGCCGTTCTTGATTCCCTGGTTGTTGTTACCGGCAGATCCACCTAATGGGGTCATGTTGTTACTGCCACCTAGCGGGGTCGAGAATTGAACGTAATTCCACAATGCTGGTGATGAACTTATCGATGGATGGGATTGTGATGAAGACGGTGGATCCAGTTGAGGTCTATTCATATTTCTTTCTGGAGTGAATGCATCCAATGGATTCAGTTGATACTTCTTTGGGGTATTATTCGTATTGGCATTATTATTATTATTGTTGTTGTTGTTGTTGTTACCTGTGGATAATGACGCAGCACTCAATAGGGGATTGCTGTTATTGGCAGTAGACCGTTCTTGAGATTGGTCTTGCTGTTGTCTTGATATTGTTGGAGTCGACGTAGCGGCACCAGTGAAATGGGATCTGTAATCTGGCAAACCTAATGATTTCAGAGGAGATGACAATTCAGCCTTGACAGACACTTGGTTTGATCCATTACCTGTTGGAGGTAACTTTGATGATAATGCTGGCAGAGAATTGTTTGGTCCATTGGATAAACTTGCAGCGGTGGTTATGAAGTTCAGAGCATTCAATGCTTCATGAGATTGACCCGATGGTATGGTTAATTTTTCCGGTGATCCACCAGGAAACGGATGAGGGTATGGGTATTGTTTGGCGTATTGAAGTTGTGATTGAGGAGGTGGAGGTAATTGATTAGGCATACCAGGTTGGAATTGCTGTTGTTGGGGTAAGCCTAAAGGGATTCCTGGAGGTAGTTGTTGATGTTGAGGGTAGGGAGGTTGTTGAGAGGAAGACGAAGGTTGTTGAGAAGACTGTTGTTGTGGTTGAGGATATGATGATTGTTGTTGTTGTTGTTGTTGTTGTTGTTGCGTGTTCAAGGGGTTCACCAGCATTGCAGCAGATCTACCTGAATCTGGTAAGCTTTTATTTCTCACCAAATGCATTTGCAATTGACGAGACACTGAACTACCTCGCTTCACCTTGTTCAAAGTACCATCTTCCCATTTTTGAAGAAATTCCTTTCTATACGATTCACTGATTTGCCATTTCATCCCCTTACCTGGTTCATTTGGCTTTCTAGGAACTTTTTCAAATGCCTTGTTAAGTGACAAATTGTGTCTGATGGAGTTTTGCCAACCTTGTTTACTGTGTCTGTAATATGCGAAATGCGACGCTATCCAATCATAGATCTCTGATAATGACAAAATCCCCTGAGGGTTTGACAAGATTGCTTGAGTGATCATAGTCGCATACGAGAATGGAGGTTTAACATCCTTAGCCTCGTCTCTGGAATAATCCTCCTCAGGACCACCATCAACGTCTTTATCCACTGTAGTCAATGTATTTGTCTCTGGATCCTTAGCGTATGATAAAATCTTCACATGGTTCTTTGCTGGGATCGATTGATGATGAGAGTGGGGGTTTAATCCATTTTGATGTAAATATAAATCATTGGTGGAATTGTAAAAAGACTTGGGACGTTTGTTTTGTAAACCAGCAGTGAACAGTGGGTCAATAGTGGGGATGGCATCTGGCAAGATAAACATCATCTGTGTGCCACCAATGTCTACAACGTTACCTGAGTTTAACACCACAGGTCGTTCATTGGTGGAATTGACTCTTTTCCCATCAATTTTCAATCCATTTCTACCAAGGATGAACAATTCCCACCGTTGTTTATCCATATTGTAATTTATCGATGCATGTTTTCTAGAGACAACTTTGGATGGACCTAAATCAATGTCAACTTCATCATCTGATGGTTTCTGTTGTTGTTGGGGTTGATGATGATGAGAGTCATTGGATGTGTTTCTTCCAATTAACACATTCAACGCCTTCACATAAAATGTCCAATCTCGTCCAGCTATCTTAGCGTATGCTTGCACTTCATTGTTTAAATTGTTTTCATTTGAATACTTCTTAGACACATTTGTAGGAACATTGTCAGGAGGGATAGCCAATCGTCTAACCACTTGATTAATCAATTCATTTGAGAATTCAACCTGTTGAAAGAAAATAAAAAATATCAAGGATATGATATGTTATGTTAGTAAAACTAATTAATATTGTTTAGAACATAAAAAAAAACCGTTTTTTTTTTCATTGTCTTGACTAATTTGTTGGAAAATTGAATGAATGGTAGGAGTAATACTACTTAAAAAAAACCATTAAGCCCTCTCTTCTCCCAATTCAAAATAAATATAAAAAAAAACACCAAAGGTAAATAAAACAATTTTTATTGAAATACATACATCTTCAGGGGTATCATCAAATGGTCTCTTTCTATCACTTTGTCCCAAATCTTCCTTCACTGACATTATTGATTATTAATTGTTGATTATTGGTAAATAATAAAAAGAAAGGGGGGTGAGGAAGTGAAATATGAGAAGGGTATTGGATGGAAACAAGGAAAAACACAAAAAAGACCTAATTCTATTCTTCGTTTAACTGTAATAACCCTTTTAGTAATATAAATTGAAATCGATGTATTTGATATATCACTATTAAACAAGTTGTAAATTGAATCTGTAGTCAAAGGGGTTTATTTTAATTAAAAGGAAAATTAAAAAAAAAAAGGCAACGATCGAATGAAATGAAATGAATGAATAAGATCGAACACCAATTCAAAACAATACAATCAAAAGATGTTAAGTAAATAAAAAAAAACAGTTATTTGATTATTTGATAATAACTGATATCTAAAATTCAGTTAATAAATGTAAATGTAAATGAAACTGTGTAACCATTCAATGTATGATAAAAAAAATGACATATAAAAAACCCAAACCCTTTTCCCGTTTTTTTTTTACCTTTTTTCTAATTTTTCTTTGGCTTGTGTTTGTTTGTTTGTTTGTTTGTTTGTTTGGATTTATTTGTTTGTTTGTTTATGTTATTTGTTGACTGTTTACTTTCTTCTGGGTGGGCTCGCTGGGCTGGCTGGCTGGCTGGGCTCGCTGGGCTGGCTGGCTGGCTGGGCTAGCTGGGGGTTGTGTGGCAGGACCGAGCCCTTAGAACCCGTAGTGGGAACCGAGTCTCTGGTATGGTCGGGGGGTGGAAGAAGAAAAAATTCTCTGGCTGGTTCCGGTGGAGTCTCGGGTCTGGGGGGGAATTGAAAGGAAGAGAGGTGTGGGTTTTTTTTTCCCCTTTAGCAGGGGAAAATTCCCCACTCTTCCTCCCTCCCCCTTGATTCAAAATTATTTTTTTTTTTTGATTGCTGTTAAGTTAATAGGAGAAATCCGTAAATTTTTAACAAATCATTGTATATTATATAGGATATATAATTAAACCGAAACCAAGGGGAGGATTTACAACAGTTAACAAAAGAAATCCAATAGAAAGATTAAGATGTACTTATACACTTATATACTTATATATATATATTATATTATATATATTATATTATGTATTTATAATTGATGTGTTTATATGTTTACTTGTTTACTTGTTTACTTGTTTTTGTGTAAATACAAACAAGTAAATAAAAAACAACAACAATAATAATAATAATAATAAACACCAAGCTAATTTAATTTAGAAAAAGAAGAAAAGAAAAAAAAAGAAAAAAAACGGTCTTTTTCTATGTTCGATGTTGTAATGTGTGGTTGAGGGTAAGTTGAGTTGAGTTGGAGTTGGTGTTGGAGTTGGAGTTGAAATTAACTCTCTATATTTAGTGGTTTGTGGTGGTGTAAAGATGTTTTTTTGCATATTATATTATGTATCATATCATATCATATCATATCATATTATATTATATTATATTATATTACCGTACAAAAAAAAGAACTATACAAATCTATCGATTGGTCCACTCAATCTAGTGTTATTGTTATTATTAGCATTACCTCCAATGGCCATATCCATGTCCAAATCCAATAACACAGATCCCTTGTCTTCGTCATCGTCACTGTCATCGTCATCTGACACATCAAGAATGTCCAAGGGAATATCCTCATGTTCATGTTCTCGTTCTTGATCTTGTTCTTCATCTCGTTTCTTGGCTTGTTCAGATTTAAGAATTCTTTGTTGTTTGATATGATCGTTTTTGTTAAATGGAATGGACATACGTCTCTTGTCCAAATTCAATCTCCCCTGTTGTAATTGAGTTGTCAAATATTCAATGTTCTCCTCATCTGAATCACCTAGATCTGAATCATCTGAATCAGAATCCCCTAATGGTTTCATAGCATTGTACACGTACGGAGACGTTGTCACATCCATGTCATGTATAGGCACTTGGCTTTGGTCTTGATGACCGACACCGTCAATGGTGGTGCGTTTACTACTGTTTCTCTTGTTGTGTCTGTTGGCGGCTGACATTAAATCTTGTTCATCAAAATCACTCTCGAGTTCTTCTTGCTCCGCTTCTTCTTCTTCACCGTATTCTTCAATGATAAAGTCCTGTTGCAATGCAGGTCTGTAACCGGATTTAGTGACCTTGAATGCGTTACTGATGGCATTTGATGTAGCATCCTCATGGTTCTTTTCCTCTGTGTTTTCAGGTTCATCAAAATCATATGTATCCTCTTGCACCTTCACCAGCACAGGTGTACCACCACGAATGGCCACAGATCCACCATTGATGGATGCATTCTCTAAGTCACTGAAGTAAGTCTCCTTGGAGAAGATACTCATCGCCTTGGTGGATGCAGTGTCCGATTGTAATTGTCGTTTCATTCTTGGATTCCTCACAGTGACACCGGGGATGTATGCAACGTTGATCACATTGGATGCCTTTGTCAGCACAGAATTGGCAGCAGTCGTGATACTGGATGATTGAGACAACCGTCTACCGTTGTTTCTTCCCCTACCACCACCACCGGCACCGGCACCGTTGACATCGGTGAAATGGTTATGATCCTCCATCAATGATTCCTTGTCAATGGCTTCATCGTCATCGTCCTCGTAATAATAGAAAAATCCATTAGGGTATTTCTTCTTGTACCATTTCTTGTAAATGAAATACAATCCAATCAATAACAAGATGATCACAAACGCGGCAACACCACCGGCTATACCACCAGTCTTTGCAGAATCAGATCCACCTCCACTATTAGACGATGACCCACTGTCGGAACTACTACTGGATGTACTGTCACTGGTACAATAGGTTTCAGGACACGCATCACATGTTAATGGAGTCATAGCACATGTTTCCCCTTTACCACAGCTTGGACATGCTGGTGTATCTTGAGAACACTGCACACAGTTATTCCCCTTAGTGGTACTACCATCGTCTCTCTTGTATAATTCAATCTCTAGTAGAAAATTTCTATGATTGATGGGTAACGTTGGAATGACAGTCATATTTATTATCCAGTTCTTGGTTTAAGTTGATTTAAAAATTAAAATTTAGCAAAAGGAATCCAAATGTGTATATGGATGGATGGATGATGGAAAGTGAAAAAATGAAAAGGTAAAAAGGTAAAATCGTAACAGGCAGATGAAAAATGATAGAGGCTGTTTTGTTATCAGCGGTAAGTAAATCAAATTAAAGTAGAAAGTATAAAAATTGATTCGTCTCTCAGAGATGATTATTATTATTAAACCCGGAGTAGTTAATAGAAATCAGAATTTAGAATAAGTTATATAGCAAAACAAAATGAATGAATGAATCAACAACAGAGTAGAAGTGTGTGTGTGTGTGTGTTTCATAAAGGAGACCCACTCAGAAGGATCTACAAACATTCTAAACTCAATCAATCAAATCTTTATTTCTTTCTCTTTTCTCTTTATTCTCTTGTGTGTGTTGTGTTGATTACGTAAAACAAAAAACAAAAAACAAAAAAAAACACGCCGCCTCTAAATTTTGAGCCTGGATCTACTGGGACTGGATCGAAATTAAACGGGGGTGGTGGGTCGACGACGCGCGGAGTTCAACAGACGCGTCTATCTGTAAGTGCTTTTTTTTTTATCTGATTTGAAATAATACAATTAAAGTGTAGTTTAATAATATTAGGATTTGATATTTCATTGTTACTTTTAAGAAGTATGGATGTTGTTACTTTAGTTTTACATGGGAAAAACAGTATTGATAAATGATAATTGATAAATACAGATATTTGAAGAGTTAACCTGTCATTACAAAAGCAAAAGCAAATACAAAATATAAGTAGAATTTTATAGGAAAAAAAAATAACAAGAGAAGAAAAGAAAAGAACAAGAGAAGAAGAGTAGTTTTTTCATTAGCCATTAGCCACAATCGACAAATAATTAATAGAATTAAAATTTCCAATACAAAAGCAAAATTAATATTAGAGTTTCCGGTCTCTGTTTTTTTTTTGTGAGTGCAAAAAAAAAAGAACGGAAACTAATGACAAAAGGGATTACACTTTTCTTTTTGTTTCACTTTTGTCGACAATGTTTTGGACCTTTGTATCATCTGATCTAATCTGTCCTTTGTGTCGTTATCCTGTTATAAAAGGTGTATGTACTAACGGAAACGTATATCATATGCTTTTGTTTGATATTTTCTTAATTTGTCTCTCTTAAAATTCAAATCCCCTTGCTCCATTTGTAATTTTTGTCATAAAATAATCATTGATCTAAACACGTGATACGTTAAAACTGATACAAAATACTTTTATTAAATTGACAAATTAAATTTATTAAATACCAATACCTGATTGTAAATAATTTAAATTAATAGTTAAATTTAAATAAAATTTTCTACGAAAAATGAATAATAACTTTATTTTGATAAGAATAATGTAAAATAATAAATTCTAATCAATAAAACAAAAACAATTCAATTAATCTGTGTATAAGTTCATTAAATTATCAAACTACTGTTAAAACTCCAGGGAACACAAGGAAATAAAGACAAAACAAAACACAAAATTTTTTTTTTCTTTTTTGAAACATAATATATTTATATTAAGTTATATACAAATGAAAGTTATAGGTACTAGAAGTAACCTATAAATTTCCTACATAGTTATACACAATATATTGGAGAAATAGGGAAAGGAAATTAAACCTGGAATCGAGTAGGGGCCGAACGATGGCAGTGTGGGAAATTTACCACTAAACCTCTTGGGCTACGTAAATATTTTCAAATTATCACACCATAAAGAACAATCATAATTTTTCATCTATAATTCGCCGTTCTAGTATAGTGGTTAGTACTCGTCGTTGTGGCCGACGCGACCTAGGTTCGATTCCTGGGAACGGCACATTCTTTTTCTATTTATTTATTTATTTTAAACAATAATTTTAAAAATTATTGCTATTGTTTTTAATTTGATTTGATGAATTATTAAGTAAGGGTGGGTTAATATGATGAATTGATTGAACCGATTTACAATAAAATTCGTTTATTTAATTTGTCTTGTCTTTGTTTTCGTTTTTCGATTCCGGTTTCGTTTTAATCAAATATACACTTGTTATTACTAATATAATAAATATATTTACTTAAATATATATATATATAACTTGTAAATAAAACACATACACCATAATATACTATACCTGCATATATGAAAACTTTTCATTGAGTATTCAAGGGGAAATCATAGGCACATCGGGGAGAATCACTGGCATAAGAACAACAAGGACAACAAGAACAATATAATATACTAGTACTAGTACTAGTATACCAGTAAGTAAAGCAGCAAAAGAAGAATTTCTTTTTTTTTTTTTTTTTTTGATAATTTTTTTTTTTTGCTAAAATTGTCGTCTCGTCTCAAATTTGCCATTTCTATAAATATTTGAAAATTTGCCCCAGCTTTTTTTCCCTAAAAGATAAACAAAAAAAAAAAAAAAAAACAAAAACACACCGACAGGAATATACATTTGATAATTTATTACATAAGCAGGGTATTGACTATTAATATATCTCTGGGATAACAATTATACTCATACATTTACATATATATATACACACATGAACCATGTCAGACTTAGGAACTAGTCAAGATGAATTATCGTTACCAAAGGCGACAGTGCAAAAGATAATCACTGAGATTTTACCATCTGATTATACATTCACCAAGGAAGCCAGAGAGGCATTGATTGAATGTTGCATTGAATTTCTAATGATTGTCTCCACTGAATCCAATGACATTGCTGATAAGGAATTGAAAAAGACGATAAGTACAGATCATGTGTTGAAGGCAATTGAGAATTTAGGATTCAATGATTATTTACCATTATTGGAGAAATGTCTCAATGATTTCAAAGAGAATAGTAGAATCAAGGAGAGAAAGAACAATAAATTTCAAAACAGTGGACTGAGTGAAGAAGAATTGTTAAGACAACAAGAGGAATTGTTCAGAGCTAGTAGAAATAAATTACAACAACATAACGTTAAGGAAGAATGACTAAAGTTTTTTCCACTTGCATCACCACAACATATAACATAACATAACATAACATAACATACCATAACATAACATAACATACCATACCATACCATACCAATTCTGCATGTATTATTATCATACCATTATCATATACTATTTTTTTTTTTAAAAATTAATGTCAATATTATTTTCGTAATTTTAACTATGTATTATTACTACTATGGACATATGATAGATATCATATGTCTATGTCTTTTTTTTTTCTTTACTTTTCTTTTAACGCTTTATATTTTATTTTAATGTCCCCTCTCACCTTTTTTTTGACTATTACTATATCTCATTTAAGAGCTTCAGCATGTGTAGACTAAAAAGGTACATTAATATAAGTAATATACATATATATGTATGTGTATCTCCGACGATAACAAACGCAAAACGCCAAACAAACGCCAAACAAACGCCAATAACACACCCGTACACCATATAACTTCTCTCGCCTCGCCCTCTCTCCCCCCTCCTCCCCCAGCCGCCATCCATCCTTACACCACTGGGGTTCCCCCCCCCGTTTCCTCCTTCTCTCTCCCCCCTCCCCCTCAAATCCTGCCGCGTAATAAAACGAAAACACAACAAAACAAAACAAACAAACAAACAAAATAAAACGAAAACAAAAACAATTCGAGACGAGACGAGACGCTCAGTGTGTGTCAGTGAGTGAGTGAGGACTGTATAGTTTCTTTATAGAGGGAAAAAAACGCAAATTAACAAATATAGACAAATATTTACATTAATTAAAAATTTATAAAAATTTATTATAACAAACATTATATAATCATAATTATAATACACTTACTGTTTGTTATAACTAGTGTTTTTTTTTTCTTTTAACTGTTATTGTATGTGTGTATATGTGTATTGTGTGTAATACACATTTTCTAATTTACAAAATATAATCAAATATTGGACAAAAAGTGGTTTTACATATTTAAATCCATTCAACTTAATTGACATAGACATACATCACAATCAATCGTTTTTTTTCCCCCCCTATTCCCATTTGCCATTTGCCATTGCTGTATACACAATTATACAATCATATTAATTGTCACATATATCACGTACACATATCACTGTGGATTTTACTGAAACTCAATTTTTAGCTTTTTAATTTGAATTTGACATATAACTTAACTGTATTTACATTCTCTCTCTACCTCTACCTCTCATTTATAATCCTTTCCAAATTGATCAATTAAATTCTTTCTCTCCCCTTCAATTTCCTTATATACATAAGGAGCCAATAATATAACTCAACTCAACACACACACACACACACATATATATATATATATAATGAATCAAGCAGACTCTGGAACTGAAAGTAAGGATCCAGCTCAAATATCGGTTATTTCACCATTGAAGGCTACTTCTAATAATAATAGCAACAATAACAACAACATTAAAAACCCATCCACTCCTCCGACTAATAAATTTGCGTTTGAATCACCAGAGAAACAACAACAACAACAACAACAGATGAATCAAGTGAAAGTGCCATCGACTCCCTCAATGAAACGGTACTCGGGGACGTTTGACCCTCAACAGGTGCTCAAGACACCTGAAAGAACCCCTCAACAGTTACTACCGGAGGGTACTCCCTTATTGTCACCGACTGCATCAACATCACATACTGCTCATTCATTGTCACATCATCATATGACCCCATCTCAGTCTCAAAAGAGACGAAGCACGGATTTTTATTCATTGCTACGATCACCAGAGGTTAGTCGATTAACTTCCTCCCACCATAATTCCCAGGACTCTCCAGATGTTAAACGAAGATCGATGGAATTAAACAAAATAATCAATAAATCACCGGACAAATTAAACAACTACATCTTCCATGACACTGCTCTGCTACGGTCTCCAAAGAAAACAGGTTCGTCTCCATACAGAGTGGCGAAGAAAAATGACACTGAAATCAAAGAAATCTCTGAGAATTTGAAAACTAGATTAAATTATGCCAATTTGAAGATTCAACACGGTTGGTCAAATTCCACCATCACAGAATTGGAGAAGAAATTACAAGATGAAACCAAGATCCCAGTGAAACAACAACAATTAGACGGGGCAAACAGTAAATACAATGATTTTTGGAATTTACAAAGTGATAAATTACCGACTCCCGATGCTCCATCCATCCCCCCACCACCACTACCACAGCAACAGCAACAGCAACCATCATCTCCAGAAAACAACATTACTACCACACCTAGACGTAGAAGACGCCCTTCGTCTTTAGGTTACAACACCTCTCCGTCAAAGATCAACTTAGACGACGTTGCTACGAAAAACCAACAATCACAATCACAACCTCAATTGCAACCACAAACACAAATACAACCAGCTCAACAGCAAAATCAACAACATGGTTCTGCGGAAAATGCTTTGTTCCATGCACTTTCTCCAGGTAAACCAAAACTGCATTTAAATTCGAATCCTTCCCCTCCACAGCCATCACAACGTCCTCAACCTCGGCCCCTCGTCACTGGTTCCTCGTCTTCTGATTCAAAATTGGAGCATGAAGCAATCATGTCATTGATGTCATTAGCATCTCCTGTGAAATACTCTGCATCATCGGCATCGTCTCCATCACCTCCGTCTAGATCTGGTACCTTCACTCAATTATCCTCTGCCGCCAATGTTAACTCTAATAATACAAATGGTAATCCCTATGAGTCTTCTAACAACAGTCATCCTCCAAGTCAAACTCATAGCAGATCGTCTTCTAAATATCAATTACCTAAACCTCCTCATCTACCACCTCCAACAAACTCCTTACAAACTCAACAAGCATATGTGTCCCACGATGATTCCACAGAAGATGACACAGATATAGAAGAAGACACAGATATTAGCATGTACAGTCAAAATAACCAACCAGAATTACCACCTCTACCGCCACAACCACATCCAACACAACTTCCACCATTACAAAGACGTCCTTCTGAGAAATTACAAGGGTTAGGATTATCAAGTGGTGGTGTATCCAATTCAGCTATAATTGATGATGATGATAAAACCGATATAGAATTATCCGATTGAAAATATTGACAATTTCAACATTCAATATTATAACCTATTTCTCAGTCAAATATGTGCGTTTAAACTTTTCTTGTTCAATTCTGCTTATTTACTCATCAAGTTTTTATTTATTTCTTTTTTTTCTTCAAATCTTCTTGTTTCCCTATATCCCATTTACAATTGCATTATATGATGTATCTTTGCTTTCAATGCTACCCATTATCCATCAATCAATCTTCTTGTCAATATTGAACTGTGTTTGGTAATTGACATTTCACGTTATCGTGATTACCTCATCTAATTTCCCCTGCCCTTCTACCGCAAACTCCACTCAATACTGATAACCACTATTACTACTACAATTTATTATCCTTATAATATTCTTTTTTTTCACCCCGTTCTTTTCTTTGACTCGTTTACTTTTTTATTTGTTTCAGGTAATCATTACGTTGTATCTTTTATCTTTTATCTAATTCTTTATGTCTTTGTTTTTTATCTATGTTTATCTCGTTCTCCCCCCTGTTTAGTTCGACTTTTTTTTAAATACTTTCTTTCTTTCCCTCATTATCATTTTCTTTTCTTCTTTTATTTCCCAACCGTTTTATATTAGTTTGAATCTTTATCCTTTAATGTATAAATAAATCCGTTCCATATTGTTTTATGCGTATGTATATATATCATTGTATAGTAAGTTCGAGCCTTTTTTAATTTTGGTTTCGCTTTTGTGTTTTTTTTTTCTCAAGAGAACACAAATTAAGGAAGACCTTAATTGACTTTACATGACAGAGAGACTTTACTCAATAGCATACTAGTACAAGCATAAATACAAGACAGTTCTTAAAAATACAATATATAATTGTTATAATCAAAAAACCAATAAACGCATAAAACATACAATACACAAAATACATCAAAATGAAAGACAGTATAGTGCCATTTCTCACTCACCATGAGGACCTTGTACTAGACGTTAAATATGATTTCTATGGACGACAATTAGCAACGTGTTCCGCTGATCAACATATTAAAGTGTTTGATTTAGTCACTAATCCAGCAGAGATTGATCTTAGTTTAGGCACAACGGAGGAGATCAATAACAGTACTTGGGTATTGAATGATTCGTTCAAGGCTCATGATTCCACTATCGTTAAGTTAGATTTTGCCAATCCTGAATTTGGCCGTTTGTTACTGTCTATATCATATGATAGAACTTTGAAAATCTGGCAGGAACAATTTGATGAAGTTGTTGGTTCAGGCCACAGATGGCTGAAATTAATCACTATAGCTGATGCTCATGGACCATTGTACGATGCTTGTTTCTTACCATCTTTTATGGGATTGAAATGTTGTTCCATTGGGCTAGACGGTAAGTTGAGAATTTATGAATCCATGGATCCATCCAATTTGAAAAGTTGGTCATTGATTGAAGAAATTAATATTTTGAACAATCCTGTGATGTCAAACCATTTGCAATCTGAATTCAACATTTCTTGGTGTCCGTCAAGATTTTCCACTGAAAAATTCGTCATCAGTGCCTTGGATCAGGCATACATTTACTTCAAAGATGACAACGACAACAAATTTAAATTAGCAAGCGTGTTACCTGATCATAAGGGTTTGATAAGATCTGTCAGCTGGGCTCCAACAATGGGTAGATCGTACCATTTGATAGCTACTGGTTGTAAAGACGGTTACGTGAGAATTTTCAAATTAAGTGAATATTTCAACAATAAACAAACCACAGGTGATACAACCACTAGTACTAGCGCCACAAATGGTCTCACATTTGAAATTGAATTGTTGAGTTCGTTCAATGACCATAAGGGTGAAGTGTGGAGAGTCAGTTGGAATTTGACGGGTACAATTTTGAGTAGTTGTGGTGATGATGGATTGGTCAGACTTTACAAGGCTAACTACGCTAATAACTTCCAATGTATGAGTGTGATAAGTGCTGAAGGCAATAAAAACTAATAATACAGTATATTGTGTGTTGGGTAAAAATACATGATAAAAAGAAAAGTACATAGATACATCTATCTATATACAGTCACATATCTATTTATGAGCTGACCTTTGTTTCATTAGACATTCATTTGTAATATAATCAATTAAATCATCAAATTTATCGTCATCTAAATCGTACTCTGTTAAACTGTACAATTCTTTGAAATTTCCATCGATAGATTTAAAATTCTTCAACGTCTCATTGTACATTGAATTTAAATCCCTGATTAATTTATTGTTCTCCTTCTTCAAGGCTATTAGTTTGGACCTCAATGATACCGTGGATTGTTGTTGTAATTGTAATAACTTATTCGATATCAAATCAATTGGTTTTAATTCATTGATGAACAATTGATCATCCGGGTCACGTTTCTTTGCGTCGAATATAATTTCATCTAATTCGTCCAACTTCACTCGAAGTTGTCTATCATTGTAAATCTTTCCAAATTCAGATAAACTCTTACTTTTAAACTGTTGTAGTATCTGTAATCGTATGAACTCCAAAGCTTCTTTATCTATTCCCTTGTACAGTTCACTCAGTTTCTCTAATGTTAGTTTATTTAACGTCTCATCTAAGGAATACTCCACTGCTTTTTGCAATGCATCAAATCTGATGTGCTTCACTTGATCTAATTCCATGGTTCTTATAAGATTAGTCACTGTAAGTTGATTTAGCCTTTTTTTTTGTTTTCATTTTATTAAATCACCTTTATAATCGTAATGATTGTGTGTGTTATCTGATAAACAAAGGAGAAGCTACAAAACACGAAAAAGGAAATACATTATTGACACGCGCTCAGGTTTGACAGTCTATTTTTGCTTTTGTTTCACAATGACATTAATTACTACATTATTACCGGTTAATTAATAAAGAAGGTGTTCATTTTCAAATTACACGTCAAGACAGTGTAAATGTAACTCAAATAAATAGATGTAAGATAAATCAAAATGTTCTAATACAAAATTGATACACAAAAATAAAAGAACGTAAATAATAGATATAAGTGAAAAAGAAGTAAAAAAGAGCTTTTGTTAAAAAAGACTAATGCAGTCATTATAAGAATAACATTGATAAGAAACCACCTAAAACAGTAACCAAAGTTGGCTTGACATAGTCAGCAGAACCCTTTGAAGAAGAAGATGAACCAGCTGAACCACTGGCGGAAGCGGTTGACACCTTGCTGCCAGATGCTTTAGCACCAGACTTAGCAGCAGAACCAGAAGCCTTAGCATAACCAGATAAGGCAGTGGAGGTCAAAGTTTCAGCATCAGTTAAATCAGAAGCTTGAACAAGAGTAGTAGTTGAAGTGAAGTAGCTGGCAGAGACTTGTCTTTCGTATTCGGAAGCCCATAAACTGGAGATAGCTGGTAAAACTGGCTTCCCGTTTCTGTTAGTGGCGGTGACATTTGGAGCTGGCAGCTCTAAAGTGTCGTCTAATAAATAACCATGGTAAGTTTCATTGTTCATCATGTAAGTAGTGTCAACTTCCTTGTTAGTGATACCAGTCTTGTTAGCAACTAATTGGAAAACATTAGCATCGACATCATTTCTACCCAAGGAGTATAAGTCCCAGTTAGCTTCAACTGAGGCCAATTGAGAGTAATGATTGTAGAAAGTATCATCATAGGTACCCTTCAATTCATCTGGAATAACACCACCTAATAAAATGGAGTAAACCTTGTTCTTGATACCGTAACTGTGGTTTTCATCAAAGGTCAACAAGATCAAAGTGTCCTTCATGAATGAATCATCGGATAACAATGGTGTTAAGAAGTTTCTTGCCCAGTTACCAGCCACCTTGATAGTGGTATCATGGCCATCATTGGTCATGTTTGGAGTGATAAAAGCCCATTGAGGTAACTTATCATCCTTCAAATCCTGGTCAAAGTCATCAAAACTCTTAATTAATGCCATTCTTTGAGAGTCTGTGGTGACAGAAAGGAATTGCTCCAATGGGTTGTGCTTTCTGACGTAGTCATTGGCACCAGTTTGTTGGTTAACGTATTCGTAACCATTAAAACCGGTGTATGGGATGTGTTCTTGATATTCGGACCAAGAAATGTTCTTGTCTTCCAACAAATCAGCCAAAGTGGAAACATTCTTTGGTAGAGTGATATATCTATCATCATTTAGGGCAAAGTAGTCACCACCGACGGAAGCCAAGTAGTTTGGTTCAGAAGGGTGAGTCAAGGCCCAGTAGTTACTCAAGGAGATACCGTGTTCAGCAATCCACATCATGTCTTCATTGTCAGCGGCTTTATCGTAATCAATGTTTTCTAACCAAATAGTGTAGAATCTTTGGAAGGCAGAACCCTTAACAGAAGAAGTCCATTGTCTGGTGGTAGCATTTTTAGCATCTTGGGAAACTTCTGAAGCAGATGGATCGTATGTGGTGTAGTTTCTTTGCTGAGAAGCAAAAGATGGAGTAACCAAGGAGGCAACAACTAACAAATCAGTGAATGATAACTTCATTTTTTTGTTCAGGAAGTAAGGTAGGAGTTAGGCCGATGGTGGAGATCAAAAACTAACAAAACACCGAAAGTGAAAAAGCAGAAGTTAAAAACAGAGAGCCCAGAAATGAAATTGAAATTTCTTATAATTAAGAAGATTCCCATAGTATTATATACAGAACGTAGTTTCCCATTGGGGTCGTTACTTTTCAAATTCCAAATAATGGGAAAAAGTATACATCCTCCCTCAGTTAGTACATATTTGTGAACTTAGTAAACATGAAGGAGGGAACCAAAGCAGCAAAACTAATAAACACCATAATAAAAACCCCAATCAATGGTTCCATTGGTAACTGTTTATACCATTTTAGGAATTATTTGGAGGGCCACGTTTAGGCCAATTAAAGTTGGATAATTTGTCAGAGTGGTAAGTTAATGTCAAACAGTGAGGTATTGCCTTATTATATCCGAAATCTTTTCATTGGGTAAAGCCACTTCAAGATATGGTACTAAGTGTATGTACCTGATATAGTTTCCCTTACTGTTTCCAATCTTGGCTTAACTTGGCTCAATTAGATCTGAGGATCGGAGTGGATTGGTAGATTTGAAATGCTTCTCATATGTTAGTTCAAGTTAAATCATCAATTGATGTCATTGAGTATAATAGTCAGACCAATAATGGGAGGTGTGATCCATCGGATAATTCATGGGAAGATGGAAAGTGTTTGACCATTGACAACAAAAATGTGAAAACGTGTGAGGAGGTAACCGAGATCTGATGGAGAGGGGCGAAAACGTGGGTAGCGCTTATATTATCAATTCTTGTCTCTATTGTATTGTGTCATCTTTGTTTTATTAAGACCAGATGAGATGATCAATGGCCCTGCAATACCATTGACCAATCAGTTGCCTTGTATTGCAATTCATACTATAACACATACATAGTAATCTGGTGAATGTCTTGTCTACATTGTCGTTAATCTTGTCGGTGTTTGCTAAGATCATTCTAACTAGACTAATTTTTTTGCTCAGATTTATTAAAGTAGTCAGGTCAGTTAAGAATGATACCAAATGGGAATTAGGGAGAGGTAAACTATTTCTAGATTTATCATGTTAAGATACAATGGGATAATTACCAATTTTTAAAATTTATATTCTTATTTTAATCTATTATTACTTGTCTGGCGTTTTTTTATATGTTTTGTTCCATTACAGATCACCCAAAATAAGTAGAAGCCATTCATTATGAAAGTTGATGAGTATGAATTAAATGACTTGGAAAAGGATGATGTTGATGTCAAAGTTGATGAGCAAAGTAATGAGGAATACTTAAATTTTGAATTAAATGATGATTTCAATGAACAAGTTGGATCAAGTCGGACACTATTAGGGTTAAGAAACAAGAAAGTGGTAAATAATTATAATGATAAAAGTTCTAAAAAGAATCATTACCTGTATACACTAGGAACTCTATTTATTGTGATATTGGCGCTATCAGCTATTCTTTTCAACAAGTATCACAATGATAACAATACTGACACCGATTCTCCAAGTGTGAAGGAACAAGACACAATCGAAGGTAGCTCCAGTTACAATTCTGATGAGGTGAATAAACAAACACAATGGAGACTAGACACAAATAAAAACTATACTATGGATCCACAATCATGGAGAGATCAATTTGGAACACCTCAAGACAGACACTATTACTTTGACCTTTCTGTGATACATGAAATTGATGTGGATGGTATCGTTAGAAACTTGACAGTGATTAATGGTCAATATCCTGGACCATTGATTGAAGCTAATACTGGAGACACCATTTACATCCATGTAAAGAACAACATTCCAAATGAACCAACATCTATCCACTGTCATGGATTGTTCTTCCCAGGTAATCCATTTGATGATGGTGCCATTGGTATAAATTCATGTGGTATTCACCCAGGTGGTGAATACACCTATAAAGTTCCAACGGGAGATCAATTTGGTACTTACTGGTATCATTCCCATTGGGCCACCCAATACGCTGATGGTGTGTTTGGACCTCTTGTTATCCATTCAAAGATAGAGGACGACCAACTGGACCAATACGATGCTGATGTTATAATTATGTCCAACGATTACTACCACAATGTGGCTAACACTTACATGGAGGACTACATGGCTCTAGACAACGAAAACAACGAACCTATCCCTGACGGTGGTTTGATCAATGGTATTTACTCACAATCTGCAAACTTTCATGTTCCTTCCAACGCTGACCATTACAACGATTTATTACACCTTGATTCATCGAAGAAGTACCGAATCAGACTGATTAATGCAGGTTTCTTTGCAGCATACTTGTTCTCCATTGATAGCCACACTTTAACAATAATAGAAGCAGATGGTACGTTATTGGAACCTATAGATACAGATAGTTTATCAATCAGTGTGTCCCAACGGTACTCTGTGTTTTTAACTTGTAAAGGAACTAAGGACAAAAATTATTGGTCTCATTCAAGATTCAATAGATGGTGTTTCACTGAAACGCCAGAGTTTGACACAGATGTCAGATCAATTGTGTCATACACTGATAAATACGGGTTACCAGAAGATGCTCAAGATTGGCAATACATTGACGGTGAACCGAGATGTAATGATTTTGACACGTTAAAGCTAAAGACATTGAATGGTAAAGTCCCAGTGACTGAAGAAGGTTCCAACAAACCTGATGTGATGATAGATTTAGACGTGGCCTTTATGATTGGAGCACATAAGCTTACAAAGGGTTATTTCAATCAATACACCTTTGACCCAAAGACAAATGCTTCATTAATGTATGATTTAATGACCGATGTTGCCACAAGAGAAGGATCTGGACCTCAAGTTACGATAGATGGGAACTATGTTCTCGATCTTCAACAAGAGGGGCAACTTGTGGATCTTGTCATTAACAACTACGATGATGGTGGTCATCCATTCCACATGCATGGTCACAAGTTCTGGGTCATTGCATTTGGAACAGCTGGTACTTTTAAAGATAGATTTTATGATGAGAGACCAGAGATGATAAATTTAGAGAATCCAGTGTACAGAGATGTAATTAATATCGGCCATTACGGTTATGCTGTTATCAGATTTGTTGTTGACACTCCCGGTGTTTGGCCTTTCCATTGTCATATAGGATGGCATTTGGAGGCTGGTTTGTTATTACAAGTGAATGAATTACAATCCAAGTACTCCTCTTTGGAGACTGATGGGTCATGGGCACAACTTTGTAAGACCCCTCTGTTCTCTCCAGCATAAGTAATAGTGTATAGCTTGTTTTTTCTTTAAAGTGTTTTTCTTGCTTTTCTAAGTTTATGGTATTTTATTTTATGTTATATGATTCGAAGTAGTGGATCAAATCAAGACAAAAGACAAAAGACAAAAGAGTAATTAGCCAGATTGAGCGTGCGGCTTTTTTTGTAAATTTTTTTTTGAAACTTTTTTTTTTCAAGTATAGATATATATATATAGGTAACATGTATTTTGTTCATGTTTTCAATAATACTGTATATACTATTTAAAATATCATAAAGTAACCAAGAAAATGAAGATATTATCCACAGCTGAAGATTCAGGATCTTTGAAGCTGTTAGAATGTCCGAGGGGAACGGATACTTCCAAGCAAACAGCTCCTCAACCAACATCTATTCAAACGATTTGCAAAGAATCTAGGCTCACAAAGATTATGCAATTCGTTATCACAGATGACTCTAAATATCTCATCTCTACCAGAAATGGAGGAACTATAACCATTTATGATATCAATGATGAGTATGAGTTGATTAAAACTATTAAATTACCAATTGTTAACAAGGAGAACTTCATCACTTTATTCCAATTGAACAGTTTGGTTTACACATGTACCAATAATGGTCAAGTGTTTATAATAGATCCATCCAAGATCAAAAAAGATGAAGGAAAAGATAATGACTACATACCAATTAAATTACAACTACAAGGAAGCGCACCAGGAAATGTGTGTGCGTTTGTCAGTGATCCATATCATGAAAATGTATTTGGATATGGTGGAAAGGAAAATGACTTGAAATTAGTTAAATTTTCTAATGATTTCAAGAAATCAGAGATTGTTTTCAAGGCTAAAAACATGAGTAATAATAAATTAGATCTAAGACAACCAATTCACATAACAAAATTAGCATTCATCAAACCAGAGTCAGATACAAACAATTATAAAGTCATCACAGTGACAAAGTTCGGTGAATTAAGACTTTACAACTCAAGTCATTCTAGGAAACCATTGTATTCTAAAAAGATATCAACCCATCCTATAATGACTCTTTTGAAAGTATCAGATGATACCATTGTCTGTTCTGATGATCACACTACAATTGCCAAATACTCACTTGAAGGTGAATTGTTAGGAAAATTCAAAGGAGCAGTTGGTTCTATTCAAGCAACGTCTCAATTCGAGAATGTTATAGTAACTGGTGGTTTAGACCGTTATGTTAGAGTATTTGATTTAAATACTAGGGAGTGTTTGGTCAAAACCTTTATGAGTACTCAAATTAACGCTGTTAAAATGATAGAAGACGATGCAGAAACAGATGTTGAAGTCAACACTAAGGACAGCTTAAAGAGATCTAGACACGAGGAGAATACAAGCAATAATGAAAACCAAGAAGAAGCTGCTTCTGATGAAGAAAGTGATGATGAAGAAGAGATGTGGGCTAAATTGGACACAAACACTGGCCCTGAAAAGAGAAAGAAGAGAAAGTTAACTTTGAAAAAAGATTACAAGAAAAAACTAGATAATTAAGAAAAGGAAAGACTTCAATTCCTTTGATTTGTATAATAATAACAATTTCTCCATTTATAAACGATAAATTATGAGTAAAGATAATTTGGTAAAGTTAAATCTAACTAAAATATACAATGAACATTTAAGGTTGCATCTTTGCAATTTTTTTATCATGACGAGCTTTTCTATTATGATTTCCCTTAGCTGCTTTGTTCTTACTTTTATTAGCCATTTGTTTCTTTTTATCCATGTATTGATTGAAGTTGTTATGGTCCTTCAATTGAAGAGCTTGCCCATCATTATTTAATTTACCACCATGACCATGTTCGTTATCATCATCGTCATCAGTACCATCATCATCATGGCCATCATCACCTTTCTTTGGATTATTCTTGGTGTACTTACTCCTTGGTTTCAAGTTTTGATTCAACGATGATTCCACATTAATAAACTGTTCCTCTAACATTCTGAACCTCTTAGGAGATTTTTGTAGCATTCTATACCAACCTTCGATCTGTTCATCTGTCCAGTTCAATTCAGCCTTTAGCTGTCGTCTATAATTAGTATACCTAGACTTACGAGACAACACTTGAGGAGTTGATTTATAAATCAGGAATAATTTTTCTTCAATTTTGGCATTTTCCTCGTCTATTTTTATGTTATTTCTTTTTTTCTCATCCAATTGATCTTCAAGATAACCATCATCAATGAGACCTGTATTGATTTCCTGCTCAACATACGTATCATCAGGCTCATCTTCATCAGAATCGTAAAGTAATCTTAATGCACTATTAAGAATTTTTTGTTTCAATTCACTTTGGTTAGGTTCAATGTCTATTTTAGTGTCCCTTTGTTTCTTACCAAATTGAACGACGAATTTCGTATCATTTCTTTCATAAGTTAATTTATCTTGTTTCCTTGACTTATTTGCCAATGATTTTTGAACCTCTGGTGAGTATTCTGGAACGTCATTGACTAAGTCTGGATTCTCCAGAAGATTAGCCACCACAGTATCAACTTCATGGTTGTTGTTGATTAGTAGTGTTTTGATTTGACCTTCTGTCAATTGCGGGAACATCTCATTCACACTTTTGATCTTCATATTGTCGAATTTGATCTCATTGGAATTATTCAACAATGATGAGGATTTCTTTGAAGTTTTGTTTAAGAATCTAGCCTTCTCTTTAAAATCCGGATTCAAATCGTTGAACCGTTTAGAAAACACGATTTTAGCAGTTAATGGGTATAACTTCACCAATTGAACTTTATTATTTACATTCAGTTCTTTTGATATCAAATTAGAGATTTTAGCTGTTGGTAAACTGACTAAGGTAACCACCATCACCTGGAACAATGTCTTTACATGGATAGATTCACCACCGTTGTAAAGGTTTTCTAATATTTGAATCCAATGGGAAGTGACAAATTTTTCACTAAATTCTGATGAACCACCACCGTTACCACCTCCAGAGTTGTTCTTGTTCAATTTATTTTTAATCAAACGTTGTTTGTTAGCGGCAGATGAATTACTCTTCAAAGATTTTTGATATTTTTGACCTAATAACATCGTCAACGTCTCTAAGTCAGAATTATCAAACTTAGCTTCTGTAATTTGTATTTTCAGGTAATCTTGCAACACCCGAATCAATGAAATATCATCTGATTTCGAATTTAACTTTGATTTGATGGTACCATCGATTAAATTTCTGACAATGGAAACATTGATCAATGACTGATTGACATTTTGATTTTCAATGGCTAGCCGTAAGTAAATCTTCAAGAAATTCCAAATTGAATCACCACCAATCTTCAAATTAACTAAATTGTAAAACTTGATGAATTTAAACACGACCAATTTCAATAATTTTTGGTTTTTAATGATGTCAGGATTGATGGCACCTAATGAAAAAATTCTAGTTGACTCCTGAGACACTTCATTGAGATACACTTTCATAAACGTAGCTAACTGTTGACCTGATTTCACCGATAACTTTAACTCTCTAGATTGAGTGATCAGGATCAACTTTTTAAACAAATTGATGTAATCTTCTAATAAAAATTGCCAAATGACTGGATCCTTATCTATCAAACTCGAACGGAGTTTGAAAGGGGGGAAAGCGACAATTGGGATATCAATTTCTTTAATACCATCATCAGGTACATTAGTTGACATAGTATAATTATAAGTAACGACTTGTAAACAGTATGTACTGTATCAATCTAGTGTGGAAATTGAGAAACAGCAGATCTGTTCTGAAGTGTATGACTCTTTGTATCTATCACAATTAAAGAAAAAAAAAGAGAACAAAACTGATATGACTGTCAAATTTCAAACACGGGATAATAATATAATGGCTGTGCTTTTTTTTTATCTCTCCGGAAAGTTTACACGTTTCTATGTGTTTATGTGATTGTGATGGTTATAGTTATAGTTATAGTTGTAAATGTCATTGCTGTTTTATGGAATGGTTGGTAAAAGTTAACTAACAGTGATTACAGTGAAAGGTTGTTTACATTGATTCATTGCGTGCAATATTTTCATTTGTTTCCATTGGCTCTGTTCTGCTTCTCCATTGATTGATTGACGTATCAGTACAACTCGTTGATATGTCTTTACTGCTGAAAACAACCTTGATAGGTACATCAATTGCATTAATCCTCAATGATTCCAAGTATCAACCGATTCAAGCATCCATAGGGTTTTGTATATTAGGGTATCAGATAGTGAATTTCTTGATACCTGAAGTGTCGCCGGTGTTTATAAGGAAAGGGTTATCAGGGAAGGATATGTCTAAAATTGACAATCCAGTAATCCCAGAGACAATTGGATTGATACCTGCAATCACATACATTTTCCTGATGTTTTTATTTATTCCATTTATGTTTTTGAAATACCAAGGTGGTGTTAATGACAGTGACAGTGGAAACGAACCGGGGTTGTTTCCTAATAGTAAATTATCATCATTTTTAAGTTGTTTATTGTCTTTGTTATCCATGATTTTATTAGGATTATTAGATGATTTATTTGACATTAGATGGAGACACAAATTCTTCTTACCTGCCATTGCCAGTATTCCAATGCTTATAGTGTATTACATTGATTTCAACAAGACTTCAATTTTGATTCCTAAGTTTATCACTAAGCATTTACAACACTTTGGCACTGGAACCGATTCCATTGATCTTGGTTGGGTGTATTATGTGTACATGGCTAGTGTGTCTATCTTTTGTCCGAATTCTGTGAATATCTTGGCTGGTATCAATGGGTTAGAGGTGTCACAGACTGTGGTGATCACTGTGTTGTTATTGATGAATGATTTGTATTATTTGTTTCTTGGTAACGCATCGTCTGAAGCGTATTCGATCCATTTGTTTTCTATTTGTTTCCTAGTGCCATTTTTGGGAATTTCCATGTGCCTGTTGAAGTACAATTGGTTCCCAGCTAGAGTGTTTGTCGGTGACACCTGGTGTTATTTCTCAGGGATGGTGTTTGCCGTTGTTGGAATCTCTGGCCATTTTGCCAAGACGTTGATGTTGTTTTTCATCCCCCAGATTGTGAATTTCATCTACTCTGCACCACAATTGTTTGGTATCATTCCATGTCCAAGACACAGACTGCCTAAATTCAACAAACAAGATGGGTTATTGTACAATTCCTTCACTGAGTATGAGGGACGGGGCAATAAACCATTGAATTTGAAATTGTATCCAATTATGAACTTGTTGGCAAGTTTAAAATTGATCAATTTAGTGAAGAAGCAAAAGAATGGCAAGGAGATTATTGTGAAGTCGTCTAATCTGACCATCATCAATATGGTTATCATTTGGACGGGTCCTATCAGAGAGGATAAACTATGTTTGACCATTACTGCTATTCAATTTTTCATTGGATTCACAATGTTGGTGTTGAGACATTCTCTGGGGCCAATGATATTTGGATTTGATAACTCATGGAGTATGTTGAATAGATTCTACAATTAAAAAGATAAATATATATATATATATATATGTAGTTTAATGATAAAATAATGTAATATATTACACAATAAATATTGGAAACAACTAAAAAGGGTAAAAGGAATTAAAAGGTGTAAAAATTAAAAGAAAATGAAAGAAAAAAAACAATGCATTGGTATCAGTTTATATAAGGTATATAGGTGGGGTTAGTTGATTAGGAATTTTCAAAAACAAAAACAAAACAAAAACACAAAAACAAATAAATTTAATTTCTAGGATTCAAAGTAAAGAATTCATCTCTTTCTTTTAGGATTTCATTGGCCAGGTTTTTAATTTCATCAGTTTTGATCATTTTAATGGAACTATTGATGAATTCACTGATATCCAATCCAGTTTTCCGTTCGTATTCAAAAGTTTGAATGATCAATTCGTACTTGTCAATGTCCTTGACAATGTTAGCTTCAAAGTTTCTCTGTTCTTCGTAATCCAACCAAAGTTCCACTATTTCCTTGGCGAACCCTGGGTTGTAAGGTTTGATGATCTCAGAGAGGTACAAGATCGTCTTCAATTCTCTTTTGTTCTTCTCCACTTTATCAATGTTACAGTCTCTTGGAGTGATATCACCGACTAATGATTCAGCAATGTCATGAACCAATGCGATTTTGCAACATTTGGACAAATCTGGTTGTTTACCGGGGAACTTATCAGGGTTCAATGACATGGCTATGATGGACATTCTGTACATATGGTCGGAGATTGATTCTGGGTGAGGCACTTTGAAATCAACCCAACCTGTTCTCTCTTGTTCTTTCAACAACGACACTATTTGATAAAATGCAGTGATGTAATTGTAATTAGATGGGTGTTGTTTCAACAACAGTTGTTTGATCTCCGCAGGGACGACATCCTCTGGTTGCCATTCTTTATTAGTGGTCATTGTGGAATATGAATGGGAATAAGGTTGAGAATATGTAATTGAATTGATAGTTGGAATTAAACGGTAACGAGAATGGGAACAGAAACGGTAACAGTGAACAGTGTAACGATTGACCACAGAAATCATACAATCTATATCCCTCTTTAATTAATGAATGAAAATTGAAAATTGAAAAAGAAAAAAGATTGATCAACTAGCTCAAAACAACACTAATCTAAACAACACAACTGAAAAAAAAAACATCCTTTGCTCTCCCAAGGTTTAGTTTAGTTATAAAAGAACAAAAAAAAAAAAAATTAAAATTTCTCCGAAATGTAAACATATTCCCAATTAGGTAATCGCAGAGGAGGAGAGCGATCTGAACGAGAGAGAGAGTGAGAGAGAGAGAGTGTGGGATACATCTCTACACCAGGTAGGTGATACAGTAGAACTACAATTACTAGAATAATCAGTATACTCGTATAGTAAGTAATACACTAACTATACTAATATATTATTCTACCAACATTAACATTAACATTAACCCTCCCCCATCTAAACTAACTTTATAGAAGAAACAAACACCTCCTCCCCAAAGAAAGGAAAAACTCCGTTGATTTTTTTGATCGGTGAAATTACCCACAATTACCAAATTACCCCGATCAAATTTTTTTTTTTAAATAATTTTTTTTTTCAGTTAGTTTACTACTATACTAATAAATAAGACATTTCAATAAATTAGAGATAGATACACAAATTCTACTGTGCTAATCTTTTTTTATACAAGTACAAATATATCCATATATCCATTCCAATTTATCGACCATGACAGAGCATGTTCCAGCGTGGAAAAGACTAGGTCTTAAAGTCAAGGAATCCATTGACAACGAGGACAATCAAATATCTAACATCACCCATTTAGACTCTGGAAAATTGACCAATAAACAAGTGAAGAAGGAGAAACGGAAACGGCAATTAGAAGATGACCAAGAAAAGACCACTACAGCTGACAAATCAAACAGTAATACCAACAAAAAGCCACCAAAGAGAGTGAAATTACCGAAGGATCAAAGACCACCACCACCGGAGAAGGACCAATTAGTGTATTTGAAACAATTTTGCAATGACAGGGGAAATTGGAAATTCTCCAAGCAAAAGCAGAATTGGCTGTTGAAGAACATCGAACACATTGACGATTCATACGAGGAGTATTTGATGAAGTATTTAATTGATTTGAAAGGTGGGTCCAGAGACAGATTGATTCAGGACATGAAACTGGTCATTGATCATTGGAACACTGCTGCCATTGAAGCTGAACGGAAATTACAAGAGAAATTAGAAAAGCAAGAAGACGAAGACGAAGAAAAAAAAGACGACGAAGAACACACTTCAAGTAAAGACACTAAGGACAGTAAAGAAGATAAAACCGATGATTCAAATAAACCTCCAAGTTACAATTACGCTATCAGAGCTAGAAAAATTTACCAATCATTGACTCAGGAGAACATCACACTTCATAGTATAGATCAAGACGGTGATAATGGTAATGTGATACTAGAAGAAGTGGAAGTATCCGAATACGTAGATAAAACCGATTTCTAATGTATAAGATAATAAATAACCATTATATTATATTTAATTGTGTACTAAATAGATTGATTACCCTCACAAAAATTGAAAATTTTTGGCTGCCTCGAGACACACTAAAATTTTTTTTTTTTTTTGAATTTTGAACCCTTTTCGGTATACGTACGTACAATCTTATCGTTTTAGCACACATTTCTGTTTTTTTATCTTATTACTGTTATACAAGTTATTTCAGTTATATTGTTAAATATATCATTCTACCTTATTTTTTTTTCCTCATCGGTTAACACGTCATTTCAATTTAATCAGATTGATCCTTTAATTTACACCCATTTTGTGTGGTTTTCTTTCTTTTTCCTTTTTTTGTTTGCTTTCTTCTCTTTTTTTTCCCCTTGTCTCTTTTGTTAAATATATAGTGTCCCCTTTTTCTCCTCTTTGATAACAACTACAAACAACAAATACACCGTACACAACTCACATATTTTTTTCCCCAACCATCAGTCAAAGACATGGCACCGTCATTCACAAAGATATTCAGTGGCTTGTCCCATTCCAAGGGATCGGGCACGTCCACGCCAATATCTTCCTCGTCTACCAGTTTATCAACGTTGAACCATTCTGATTTAGACAAGTATCACACTTCTCAATGTAACAAATCCAAACCAGATGCTCCAATTCGTTTGTCGATTAAGATAGAGTCTCCTCCATTGACGTTATTCGGTCCTCCGAATGAAAGTTCAGGTGCTCTCTTTTCAGGGGCGTTGGTGTTAGAGGTGATGCCTTCAGAACAACAAATCAGTCACTATCACAGTCAAGCTCAGGGCCATTCCCATTCTCATACCCAGGGTCAGAGTCAGAGTCAGGGTCAGGGTCAGGGTCAGGGTCAGGGTCAGGGTCAGGGCCATGGACAAAGTCAAAGCCAGAAAACCCCCTTGTCCAGTTTAACTACGTCCCCGATTGGTTCTTCGACAAATGTATCACAACTTAAACATCAAAACCAACAAATACCACCACCACGATCCTCAACACCATCTGACGGTACAGCCACACCACCTTCAAGACACAACAATTTGGAGTCTCTTAGGTCGACAATGTCCATTTCCACATTGACCCCTGCTCAATTATCGACAGATTACGTTCAAATTAAAAAGGTTGAACTATCGTTGATTCAAATAGTTAACTATGGGAAACCGTTCCTCACCACATCTAACACCCTTTGCTCGTGTGCTAATTGTAGAATCAAGGTCAACGAATTAGCCAGATGGGACGTGTTGACAAAGCCAACTGCATTTGCCAAGGGAACCACCCATGGTTACCCATTCTCCCATTTGGTCCCCGGTTCTCTCCCACCAACTACAATTATGTCAAACCATAACTCGTCCATCAAATATGAATTGATTTGTATTGTGGAATACATCAATAACAATGGTAAACACCATCGTCAAGATAAAATCAATTTGGCATTACCGATCATGGTTCGTAGATCCATTTTAAGAGGTGCTGACAGAAACTCGTTAAGAGTGTTCCCTCCAACTAACGTCACAGCCACTGCAGTGGTGCCAAATGTCACTTACCCAAAGTCGACTTTCCCCGTTGAGATAAGAATGGATAACGTGTCCAGTAAGGACAGACGGTGGAGAATGAGAAAGTTGAATTGGAGAATCGAGGAAAGTGTCAAGCTGAAAATGAACCACTGTGATGAACACAAGGATAAATTCGATGCAACGGTGGCTACTCTGAAACGGTCACAGCGGGGTAGAAAAGTGCAGAAAAACAGTGGTGGATTGAACAACCCAACGATTAACTATTTCTTTGATTCTAGTATCAGAAGACAGTTCCAGCAACAACATCAACAACAAAATTTAGTGTCCATCCCCGTGGAGAACAATGAATTGACCGGTGAACCACAGTTTCCAACAGATTTATCGACGTTTGCATCAAATTGGTCCATTGGTTCATTGTCAGATCATGCTCATGCTGCCACTGTGCAATCTCAACCAAGTAATGGACAACAACAACCAGGACAAGGGAGTCGAGCCAACACTCCACAACTACAACATGCAAATTCAGGTTTGAATCCTCAACCGTCCACTCAATCGTTAGACCCTGTCATTTCAGCTTCTGTCGATGAAGTGGTTTTAGCTGACACAGATATACCAAAGGAGTTTTTCCTCGAAGAGATTAGAACACTGTGCGCCGGTGAATTGAAATCTGGTTGGAAATCTGATTTTTCAAACAAGGGTAGAATCGAAACAGTGGCGGAGATTTCCATTATGAATTTGATCACCAATGGATTGAATTCAAATATGAACAATTTAACGCTGATCAATTCGGTCAATTGTAATTCACCAATTTTCGATCTTGATAATTTACAAACCGATTCTAATTGTTCATGTGATGTGGAGGACAATCAATTGGGAATTTTCATCAACCATAATCTGATTGTCGAAGTTGTAGTTGCTGAGGAATTGGTGCAAACCACTCATAACAATCCAAACCAACGTCCTCAAGTTCGTCATGTTGTGTCAAACCCTCACCAACCTCCTCCAAGTTTGCTAACTACACCATCTACATCTACAAACACTGTTTCCACAGTGGCATCACAAGGATCTGCCATGTCAACATCATCCAGTGTTCAAAGTAACAACAGTACCAGCGGTGGTGGCACCAACACCGGCACCAGTGGTAGTCATTCCCATGTTCCACCGGGTTACTCCGATGGTGGTACTGGGCCTGATCATGTCAATGGTAATAAGGCTGATCCAAGTAACCATACTGTTGGTATCCCTACAGGTGTTGCTAGAGTGTTGAGAATGCAATTCAAACTGATTATCACTGAACGGTCAGGATTGGGTGTGGCATGGGACGATGAAGTTCCTCCAACGTATCAATCTGTTGGTGCGTTGTCACCACCTAATTATGAAGTTGCCACAAGTGAACAAAACACCCCATTGCTTACAGGTGTCGCTTCAGTGGTTCCTTTGGATGCATCAGGAGGAATATTGACTGCAGTGACTAATGAACTAGATCAAGTTGTGTTGACTGAACCTACTCTTCCACCAATGGCTAGAATACATAACACTATCAACAACAACGACTCAGAATGAAGCTTCATTATTATCTTTCTTTCCTTTACTTTTTAGAATCAATTTACTTCACTTCTCCCTTCTCATCTTTTTTTTACTATTTAGATTATTAAACTTATGTGTTTTTTATGGAGTTTTTAATTTTAGTGTTTTTTTTCCTTTACCTTTACCTTTACCACCCGTTTTCCTTTTTTTCATCATTAATCATTCTTTTAATTAGATATTTATTTTATATATAAAAAAATTATAATGTAGGTAATTAGCAAATCACAATCTTCTGGACTCATTAGATCTATAGTGGTCACGTCTTCCAGAATTACCATTGCCACCGCTATTGTATGAGCCCATTGATCTATATTCACTTGATCCAGAGCCACCATTTCCCTTCATGTTTGACATCGACTTATTACTGTTTCCACGGCCAGAGTTAGATGCATGGTACGTGGAATGCAATGATGCCGATGAAGGTTCTGTTTGTTTTCTGTTGTTGTTATTTGACATTGGTTGTCTACCATTGGAGTTTCCCTTGGAGGCAGAAGATTGGTGGAGTTGTTGTTGGACACGAGACAATGAACCAGATGATGGTAATTTCGCAGTAGATGGAGACAACATCTTACAGTTTCCACCCGCATCATTGTAAACCAACACATTGTAATTTCCTGGATTGAATTTAACCATTGACAAGAAAGTGTTTGAACTACAATCTTTGATGTGGTACTCTGTACCGTCCTCGTTATTTGGTTTGTACTGTTGGTATCCATCAGGCTGATTGAATTCAAATTGTTTCAAAAACAATCCATTTGAGGAATCAGTTGCTGTTGCCGTTGATGGCGGATCCATTGGAATGTTTAAAAACGTGGCATGAGTGTTAAGCGTCGCCGACAAATTATAAATTTGGCACCCTGATTTATAATCGTATGCGATGGAGATGAATATCGTGTTTGTCGAGGAATCCATCCCGTAATCGATCGTTGAAATTGGTTCATTGATGCCAGTGTCTATATTTTTCAAAATTAACAAATTGGAAGCATCAATTATTTGCACTGTGGAATCGTCGGCACCTGTTATTATGTATTCACCGTTTTGTGTGAATACAACGTTAGTCAATCTTGAACACGATAATTTTAATTTGTGGGCCAGGGATACATCGATTGATTCTGTTTGTTGCACAATCTTATGTAATTCCAACGTTCCATTGTCCAATGCGAATAATAGGTAATTATCCAATGAATTCCAATCGAAATCGTAGATTCTGGAATGGATTTTAAATTTGTGTAACAATTTGAATTGCAAATAATCCAATATCAGCACTTCATTACCAGAAGTGTATAGAGCGATTTGATCTCCCTTGTTATTGAATTTAACGTCTATAAAGTAATGGTTAGTCGTCGTCACGGAGGGTAATCTAAACGTTTGTAAAAGTGTGTATTTCTTAGACGCAGCAGAGTTCTTAGGTTTCAATTCCCATAGTTTTATATCATCTGTTCTCCCCACTGATATGAATTTATAAACATTGTTTGGATCCCATGACAAAGACCCCACTGGTCTTTGATGTGGTTGATCGATTGTGATGTCTGCATTGTTTTCAAATTGATTTTTAAACAAATTGAATCTTTTGATTTTAATGGTGTTGTTGGACTTAGATATGGCTAATCTGGTACCGTCCTTGTTCCATTCAAATGTAATTGTTTGTCCTATTGAAGAAGTCGAAGAAGTCGATGAAGTGTTAGTCGTAGATGATGGATTAGTGGCTACATCTGACCCATTTGATTCCACCACCGTGGTCTTTAAATTCCCATTGAACTGTGAGTATGTCATGTCTCAATGAATGATAGTTTCAATTGGTTAATGATTGGTGTAATTGTTGTACAACAAACCATATTGACACTGGCTTTTGGCTTTTGGCTTTTGGGTAACAACAAAAAAAAAAAAAGAATCCCACTCATTATCGGTTACGTAATCAAGATATCTTACTGACACACATGTACAAATTGACAGATGATTTTTTTTTTATTTTCTGAAAAATTCAGGGCGATATTGATATGACCACGTACTTTAGTTTAGTTTAACATGGATTTGTATGATGATGTTGTTGTTGTTATATAACAAACACATTTATATTAACTGTTTTTTTTATCTTTCATATAACCTTTGATTTTTTTTCAACTTTAACATCATCTTCATCCTATTATTGTAATTTTTTTTTTTTTAGTCTTAATTGCTTTAAAAAAAATTACAAATTCACATCCATAATGGTATGTTTTACTTTTCAAAAATGATTTATCGATTCATCGACCCATCGGTATTAAAGCCAATGCCATATAATACTAACTATATGACACTACTGGATAAATTATTGGGATTTGAAATCAATTGATGGGGGGAGGGAGATTGTTTTATAAGACAAACCCCTTGATATTGACACACACATTAATTTATCTACGAAAAAAAAAAAAAATAATTTAACAGGCATTACAAACACCACAACAAAGAAAGGGAAATTTAAAATTTGCTAAGAAGTTGGAGAAGCAAATGGGTAAACCAAAGCCAAAGACCAAGGACGATGGGTTTGCATTATCAAAGACATGGATATTTGTGTTGTGTTTTTTGATAATGGGTGGTGGTGTTTTAGAGATTTTAAGAATGTTTTTTTAGATTTCAATCAATGTTTGATCTGTGATCGAAGATATATTGTGATTTACTATTAATTCTTTTTGCTTGTTAAAAGAAGCTTTTTTTCTTTTGTTTTTGTTTCTTGTTTTAATTTGTACATCAAGTGAAGAAAAAAAAAAATAATAATAAAATAACAGTTATGTATATTGTTTTCCCTTATAGATAGATAGATAGATTAATAGATAGTAACCATGATATCTCATCTCACCATCGACGCGTCGATTTGTAAGTCGATTTGTTTTTATCTTAAAAGGCCCCTTTATAAATAAGTAAATGTACGTAAATTAATAAACCATATAAACTACAATTAACAATAAATAGAGCGGAGTAAGAAGGAGAGGAGAGGAGAAGAACAACTAACCGACAATGATATAAACAAATAAAATGGAGAAAGCCCAATCTTAGCAATTTATTCAAGTAATAAAAATGTTATTCCCTAGATCTATATACAATTTTCTCTTTTGTTTATATGAGCATACGAATATAAGAATAAAAGAATACAACACACAATGATAATACAAAATGGCAAAAGACACAAAACACACAAGACAAAGACAAAGACAAAGAAAAAGAAAAGACAAAAAAAAATGTGATAAATCAAAAGTGGAGTAATACTATTATATGGTCCACTTACAACTAACTATACAGTATTACATTTACATTTGCATTACTAATTATTACTTTCCAATAGTTTACCAGTTCAGTATATACACTCACTAACTATTCTAGTAAATGTAACAAAGTAAGAAGAAAAAAAAAAGTCAAATGACTGTGTATTAGCTAAGCTCTAATTTTTAATGGAGTTTAAATCGGTATATATATAGTATGTTACAAATGTTACAATATACTACTATACAATACAACAACAAATTCAAAATATGAATCTAACCTAATGGATTTATATTTGATTGAATTAAACAAATTAACACTTACTAATATTTGTTAACACTTGTTCCTGACACTGACACTCATTCTATTCTATTTTATTTTAAAATACATATACATATAATAGAAAATCCACAAAACAAAAGAACAAAAGATACGTACGTACGTACGTACGTACATACAAACATACAAACATACAAACAAACAAACGTACTTACATTACTTAAAACTCTCTCAATTACAACGGATTATTTCTCTTTAAATAATAATTAAGGCACACACTCACACACTTTCAACAACAACAACAACAAGAATTTAACACATAATTTCGTCATAATAAGACAAAAAGAACACAAAAGAAACGACGAGAAAAGTCACTCAAATTGGAGTGGGTGATTTGTTGTTGTTGTGGCTGTGTGTATTGGAGAGAGACACTGTGTGTCATTGCGGGTAAATTGTTTCTCATCCGTGGTAACGTAACCAGGTGAGTAGTTAAAACTATCCCACCCCACCAAAGAGGTGGCCCCCCCAAGAGCGGCCTTCCTAAGAATGGGCCAAGAGTGCCCCCCTCTCTATCTTTCTCTTTCTCTTCCCCCCCATTATGTCTCCCGTGGTATTTAATTTCGTACCGTGCTAATTAATCTTTTTTATTTTTTATTTTTTTTTTTAAATTTACATTACATGTTTACAATACAATACAATACAATACAATACAATAAAATAAAATAAACAACCATCAATAATATTGATGATATTGATGATGGTTTAATGTAATGTAATGTAATTTAATTGTGATAGACCAACAGATGTAAATGTAAAATAAATAACTTTTGTCAATAAAGAAAGAAAAGAAAGAAAGAAAGAAAGAAGGAAAGAAACTTGATCATCTTTTTTTATTTCCCATTTTTATTCTTCTGCATAGTTTATTATACTGGTGTGTTTTTACTTTTACTTTTAGTTTTATTGTTTAATTGGTAAAACTTTTCTATATATATACAAAAACAAACGAAAACGAAAACGAAAACAAAAACAAAAAAGGAACAAGAATAACAAAGAAGTATACCAATACATTCAAATCAAATTAAATCATATACTACTGTTCATATCTTGTTCTATTCCATATACCACTCTAACACTGTCTATGTACCGCTGTTTCCGTTTTACCACTGTTCACTGTTCAATTTAGTGTGGTTCCCCCCCTCTCTCTGTCTCTCTTTGTCTCTCTAATACATTCATTATTAATACAATTAATATATTGAATGGTTGATTAAAGGAAAAAAAAAATTTTTTTTTTATCATTATTATTATTATCATCATTTCATCATCATCAATTGTTTTGTTACTACACACATAAAAGGGAAAATTACGGATTTAATATTCTCAATTACTATTTATTGTGTGTGTGTGTGTGTGTGGTTTTTTTTTTGTTGAATTAATTTGAACATTGATTTTTACAATTTTACAAATTACAATTATACCATACCATTTATACCAGTTATACCATTAATATATCATTGTATAACAGATCCATTCAATTCAAGTGAAATTCAAAACAAGCAAAATAATCAAATATTCTATACAGAGTTAATATATATGAATTAATCAATTCCTTTTATTAGGATATTGCCAATAACTGATACAACACATTTTTTAAAATACTACACTCTCCTCCTCCCCCACTCCACCCCCAATATAAATATGGCTTCATCAGATTGTATACCATTACCATCTGATCAATCAGATTCTGTGAATTCTCCAAATAAACAATCGAATTTACTTCACATTCCTCCACAATCACAATCATCCACTATGACAACAACAACAACAACGACGACGACGAATAATAATAATAAATCACCAGATGTGTCTTCGATTTCATCTCATACCACTGTGAATTCAAATTCCACTAATGCTACTGATGAATTGTCATCGTATAAGTCTCCACCGTCCCCCGTTGTGACCCATCATAGACAACAGTCATCATCGTCATCGAATAATTCTTTAAGGAAAACATCAACGTTGAAACTGTTTTCTAATAGATTTTCCTTCTCCAAGCATTCAATAACTAATAGAAATCATTCTAATTCTAATTCCAATTCTAATTCCAATTCTAATTCCAATTCCAATTCTAATTCATCTCATTCTATACCCCATCATCAACTACAACAACCACAGTTCCAATCAAACCTTTCGGCATCGTTAAGAAAGCAAAAATTACAAGATCAACAACAACAACAACATGGTCACAACCATCAAATAAATGGCCACACACTGGGTCTTCCCCATATCCTCACCCATGATGAACCTCACATGTACAACCCTGAAGATATCTTATCCGATACAGATGATGAATCAGAGGAACAACTAGGAAAGGAGGAAGACCTGAAGGATTACAAGGAAGGTGGATACCATCCAACGTTCATTGGTGAACGGTACGGTACAGAGAACCAATACCTAATTGTAAGAAAATTGGGTTGGGGTCATTTCTCCACTGTGTGGCTAGCGTATGATTCCAAACATGCCAGACACGTTGCCATTAAAATTGTCAGATCATCGGAGAATTACAAGGCTGCTGCATTGGATGAGATCAAAATCTTGACTAAGATTCAAGATGGACCGGACAACCATCCGGGGAAGAAACACATTGTAGAATTATTGGACCATTTCGTTCATAAGGGACCCAACGGTGAACACATTTGTATGGTGTTTGAAGTGTTGGGAGAGAATTTATTGAGTTTATTAATCCGGTACAAACAATTCCAAAAGGAGAAAACTGATGAAATTGAACGGAACTCAATCAATCCAACAAGGGAGAAGGACAACAAGGACAACAAGGACAACAAGGACAACAAGGACAACCAACAACAGGGGCAAGGATCGAAGAATTCCATCTCCTCAGATTTGAAGAAATTACCTGAATCGTTTGAAACACATTTGTCCATTTTAAACGATTTGACTATCTTGAAGGAAAGTTACGGTGGGTTACCGTTGACTCTGGTGAAACAAATCTCAAAGCAATTATTGTTAGCCATCGATTACCTTCATAGAGAATGTGGTATCATCCACACAGACATTAAACCAGAAAATGTACTAGTGGAGATCAAAGACGTGGAGAGATTGGTGAAACTATTAGAATCAGAAAGACGTAATATGAAAACCCAAAAGATCTTGAAGGCCAGAGCGGCAGGTAACAGATCTCAAGTCGCTGCCAACCCAGGCCATGCCATCAACTCTCACAACCACCACCATCATTCCCACAACCATCATCATAATAACCACTCACTGTCAGATGTGGAGACCAGTAGCCATTCATCTGTGGGTTGCCACTGTAATGACACCAGCAACAACAATAACTCTACCGGTGAATTTAAAACACGGAAAAGAGCCATCTCTATACGATGCTCCAAACCATTGACATCACCAGTGGAGACCAGTGGATCAGTGGATGATTTCTTCAGATCGTTTTCATTCTCCCAAAGAGCTAACTCCAATTCATCGGTGAGCAACAGTGCCCATTCGATCATGCAAGATTCCCCATTGCTGGCTCCTCAACAACAATTCCCAACTCCGTTCCCAGATGGTTCGGGTTCTACCATCGCTAACACTCCAACTAATAACATTAATGGTTTAAGCTTGTCCAACAGTCAACAGTCTCCTTTGGCTAAGGCACTTAGACGGTCCTCCACCACTGAGAGAAAACAACCATCGTTGTTACAACCTAACGATGCCATCCCTGAAGAGGATGATGTCGTTGAAGACAGCACGACAAACACCACTAGTAACACCACCGCTACCACAAATGATAAGACCACTACAATTAAAACTAAACAATCAATTAAACCTCACACTAAATATATCTCAACTACATCATCTGCAAAATCTAATCTCACAGATGATGACAGTGAAGTTGAGTCATCCGATGTGTTTGTCGATGCTCCAGATGGACCTATCCCTGACACTGTTGTCACTGTGTCTGAATCATGTTACTGTGATTCTCCATCTCCTTCAGCTAATCCTCCAAATAGCAATAACCAGACCCCTACTCAAAGTTCAACATCACCACCTGCTTCATCATCGCTTCTCACTCCAACACCTGCGACCACAAGTCAACACATCACTGTGCCACCTCCACAACAGCAGTATTCATTCGGTAAGATTAACAGACGTGCATCGACGTTATCATCTGGTTCGTACCATTCAGTGCTGAACGACTTTGACTCGATCATTTCCATTAAAATTGCTGATCTTGGTAACGCTTGTTGGTCCAATTTACATTACACCAATGACATTCAAACTAGACAATACAGAGCCCCTGAAACCATACTGGGTGGTAAATGGGGGTGCTCCACTGATCTATGGTCATGTGCGTGTTTGATCTTTGAATTGATAACTGGTGACTATTTATTTGACCCTAAAACAGGTGCCACTTACAATAAAAATGATGACCATTTAGCACAGATAATTGAGTTGTTACAAATTTGGCCCTCGAAGGAATTTTTGAAGAAATGCAAATACTCGAGAGAGTTCTTTGATAAGACTTTCCAATCGTTTAAAAACATTTCAAAATTGAAAATTTGGACTCTTTACGAGGTGTTTGTCGATGAATACCACCTGAATGAATCTGATGCTCATATCATCTCTCAATTTTTACTTTGTATGTTGGAATTCGAACCAAAGAAAAGAATGGATGCAGGTTCATTGACCAATCACCCATGGCTGGCTGAATGCCTGTCTGATGAACACATTGATAGACGGTTTGGTCTGCGTGGTGATGAAATCCCAGGTTACTCATCTGAGTTCAAAGGCGACTTAACTGGATTGTTAGGCGCAAACAGTGTCTATCCAAGAAATGAAAGTGAAGGTGGTAGTGGTAGTGGTAGCGGTGGAAGCAGAAACGGAAGTAGAAATGGTTCCTCTTCTGAGATCATGTTGGATTATTAGCTTTTTCGTTCGAACTCCATTCATTGACTCTCTCTGTACATTAATTTTGGTTTTTTTTTCATATATACATACATAGTTATACATATTTATTCTTTATTGTCGTTTTTGTTTTCTATTGCTTTGTGTTTTTGCCTTTTTTTCTCTTTTTTCAGCTTACTTCATTTTTTATTTGCATCAGTAAGGTGTTGGTTTTTATTCATATATACTACTTTTGTTTCTGACACTGGAACACCTTACATTTCTCTTTTATATATCTCTTTTTTTGTTTTATCTTTACTCAACTATTAATAATTTACTTGATATGTCTCTGTTATGAAAAATACAAGAAGCCGTTACCAGTACCATTACTACTTACTAACAAAAACAAGTGTCTTTTGTTATGTCTGTGATTTGAAACTTCATATCTGGTGTAGAGATGTTTTGTAATTTATTGGCAAGGTGACGAGTTTCCAAAAAAAGTTGAGATTGAATGATTTAAAACACAAACACACTTTAGTTGAGAAATTGTGTGGGTGTCAAACTGTACTAAAGTGTGTCAAAGGGTGTTCCACGTATTGATCGTTAACACTTCGGAAATTGTTATTATTAATTAGTAAAGAGCCACTGTGACATATACGATATAATATTTGAACATTTATTCCACAGCGTTCCCCCAAAAAACAATCGTCACTTACAAAGGCAGAACGCTCACGCTCCTCTTGCAACACATATACAAAAAAAAATACACATATACAAGACACATCAAATCAAATCAAGACACATTATACTAGTATCAATACTAATTTAAAATATTACATATTCAATTAAACAATGACAACCACTGCTGCCCCACCTAACACCGTTGAAGAGCTTTATCCAATTGCTCTATTAATGGATGAGCTCAGGCATGATGATGTTGCATCTAGAGTGCAAGCCATGAAAAGATTAGACACCATTGCCATTGCATTAGGTGAAGAAAGAACCAGAAATGAATTGTTACCTTTCTTGGATAATGTTGTTCCGGATGATGAAGATGAAGTTGTCGCAATTGCTGCTGAAGAATTGGGTAAGTTTGTCCCATTCGTTGGTGGTGCTAGCTATGCGACTTTATTGATTCCAATTTTGGAGAAAATCACTGCTTGTGAAGAACCAATAGTCAGAGAAAAGGCTGTTGATTCATTGAATTTGATCAGTGAGTCCTTGTCGAATGATCAAATTGATCAAGAATTTATTCCATTGATTCATAGGTTGTCAAAGGAAAAATGGTTCTCATTACACATTGCCGCCGCTGGATTGTTTAAAAGTGTCATCATTAGAGTCGCATCTGAGTTGAGACTGGAATTGATCAAATTGTTCTCAGAATTGATTCAAGATGATTCACCAATGGTTAGAAAGGCTGCTGCCACTCAATTACCAATTTTAGTGGATTTGTTAGCCGATAACTTCAACACTCCAACTACCGTTGACGAATTCCACTGGGATTTGATCATTTTAATGTACAATTCATTAGTCAAGGACAATCAAGACTCTGTTAAATTTTTAGCTGTTGATGTGTTGATTTCGATTTTGAAATTCTTGAAGCAAATTGATGATAAATCACACACTGAAGATTTATTTGTCAGTTTGATCAATTTGATCGATGATCCAAGTTGGAGAGTCAGATACATGGTTGCAGACAGATTCGAACAATTGGTGGTTAACTTCAATGATGAACAATACACATTAAAATTGGTGCCAAACCTGATCTCATTGATGAAGGACAATGAAGCTGAAGTGAGAAAGGCCATCTCTAAACAATTACCAGGTTTCTGTAAATTAGTTAACGAAGCTGATTCCAACATTGTGTTGAATGAAATTGTTCCTGTCGTGTCTCAATTGAGCATGGATGAATCTGAAACAGTCAGATCTGCATTAGCATCTGAAGTCACAGGTTTAGCTCCAATTTTAGGTAAGGACGCCACCATCGAATACCTGTTACCTGTGTTTGTCGAGATGTTGAAGGATGAATTCAGTGAAGTCAGATTGAACATCATCTCCAACTTACAACAAGTCAACGAAGTCATTGGTATTCAATTGCTATCTGAATCATTGTTACCTGCTATCACTGCCTTGGCCAACGATAAGTTGTGGAGAGTCAGACTGGCTATCATTGAACAAATCCCATTATTAGCTGAACAATTAGGTGTCGCATTTTTCGATGAAGCCTTGGGTCAATTGTGTATGGAATGGCTTTGGGATCCAGTGTACTCTGTCAGAGAAGCTGCTGTGCTGAACCTTCAAAAACTCACAAAGTTCTTTGGTGAGGAATGGTGTAAATTGGAACTGATCAAGAGACTGTTGGCCAAGAAGCAAACCAAGGAATTTGATAACTTTATCTGTAGAATCACATGTTTGTTTGCATTTGACAAGTTGATCTCTGTGTTATCGGCAAAGAGTGTCGCTTCAGATGTGTATCCATTCATTGAATCATTACAAGATGATCAAGTGCCAAACATTAGATTCAATGTTGCCAAGTCCTTGTTGGACGTTGCTAAGAAATTAGTCACTGACACTGAAAACAGCAGTGACCATAAATCATTGATCGTTGAAGGTATAAAACCAACATTGGAAAAACTGCTTAACGATGAAGATGTTGATGTTAGATACTATGCAGGCAAGAGTTTAAGTTCATTGGATGAATTAATAGAGAAGAACTAATTACTTCACTCACAATTTAGTTGATCGAACGCTTTTCTCTAACATATATATATATCCATCTATCTATCTACTGCTATGCTATTTTGACCATATTAATCTCTTGTCTCGGTTTTTGTTTCATCTTTTTTTGTCTTGTTTATTCTTTTTTCTCTCCTTTTGTTCTCTTCAGGAGGTTTTTATACCCTCCTTTTTTACCCCTACTTGGTTTTTGATTAGTTCAATTACTCTTTTTACTTTTGTTTTATTTTGTTTTTGTCACTGTTTTTGAATTTCAATACATCATTTGTCACTCCTTACATCTGTTTTAATTCGATATGTTCTTCTATGTCTTCATCTTATAGTACTTATATATATTTCTTAACCAGCGAGTAAAAAGTTACAAATACAAAATCTGCCAATTTTATCTTTCGTGCAAATAATACGTTTTGGGAATTTTCGCAGCTTCCCCTCTTTTTGAAGTATGGAGAGACACAAAACAAAGAAAGGGAAAGAGAAAGGGAACAGAAATAAAGGATTAACCTGTTGTAAAGTTTGTACAATAACAACAATAGACAGCAAGAGCAGACTAATATAACATAATCCAAAACAGCAATGCTATCAGCTACAAAGAGATCTGTTAGACCATTGGTGAAGTCCACTTCAACTAAATTGAACACAAACTTGTCACAATCAAGATCCCTTTACAGATTTCCTTTAAAGAGTGATATCTTGATCACCAAGGCTGGTGAAACCAAGTTAACTGTTGGTGCTGGTGGTAGACACTCCAGAACTGGTTTAACTGCGACTGTTTTCGGTGCCACTGGATTCTTGGGTAGATTATTGACCGCCAAGTTGGGTAAGCACGGTACTATTACCGTTGCTCCTTTCAGAAATGAATACTCCATGAGACAGTTAAAGGTCAACGGTGACTTGGGTGTCATGAACTTTGTCGAAATGGATATCAGAAACTTAAAGTCCATCGAAGATTCAGTTGCCAAATCTGATATTGTTTTCAATTTGTTAGGTTCTGACCAAAACACCAAGAATTTCTCCATGGCTGATGCCAATATTGAAGGTTCTAGAAGAATAGCTGAAGCATCAAAGAACGCTGGCGTGTCCAGATTCATTCAAGTGTCTTCTTACAACGCTAATCCAAACTCCAAATCTGTGTTCTTCGCCACTAAGGGTATTGCTGAACAAGTTGTGAGAGAGATTATTCCAGATTCTACCATTGTCAGACCATCCCCAATGTACTACCGTAACTCTCCATTTTTGAATGAATTATTGTCATTGACTAAACCAGGTGGAAATGTTTTATTCAAGCAATCTGTTTACCCAACACACGCTATACAAGTTGCTGAAGCTTTAGAAAAAATCGGTTACGATGACTCCACCGCTGGTAAGACTTTTGAATTATACGGTTCTGAAAAATACAACAAGGCTGAATTGAGAGAAATGTTAAAATACATGACCCACATTGGTATGTACGGTTACTTTCCAGCTGCTATCGGTTATGACATACCATTACCAGAAAGTGCTGTCAAGTTGTGGTGTTGGATTAATGAAAAATTCAACTCTTCTCAACTTGCTTTAACATCAGACTCATACACTAGAAGTAAAATCGATCAAGTCATCGACCCAACTGCTTTAACTTATAAGGATCTAGGTATTGAAACTGATGAATTGGCTGACTGGTTGTACAAGTACGCTAAACCACATATTGTTGCTTCTTCTCAAGCTCAAAATAGAACTGTTTACAGTAGAGAAGAAGTTGAAAAATTGAGAGAATTCGTCAACACTCCAAAGGATAGCCTTGACTTGTTGAACTTGAAGGGTTAAAAGAACAAAAAGACGCTGTTGAATCCAGACAATATATAAATTATACATCTAGAAACCGTTTCATCATCAATCATTTTACTAATTAACCTTCCTTTTTTATCTTCCCCCCTCAATCACATCATGTTTTCACATTCATTCTCATAAACCAACAAAACATTATTTTTATGATTATTTTTGTTTCACTTATTTATTACCTTATATACGTTTTATTTATTTATTCATCATATGAACAAATTATTAGCATTAAAATCGTAGGCTTTACATGTAATTTTACTTATGTGTGTGTGTGTATTTATGTATGTACAATAGAATAGTAGGTATTTTAAATTAACAAGAGGAAAAAACACAAAAGACTTCAAAATGTCAAACTAAACAAAATGTAAATTAAACGAGAACAAAAGGAGGAAAAAAAAAATCAGCACACAAAAGGGTACACAAGAAAATTAAATAACAAAAGAAAACAAAAGAAAAAGAATAAAGTAGAAAACAAAATCCAAACCGTCTCTTCGTAATTAAATAAATTAACAAATCTATAATAATTTAGTAACCTTACCAATGGCAATAGTTTGACCTTGATCTCTTAATGTGAATCTACCTAATTGTGGGTAATCTTCATAGGTTTCAATACACACAGGTTCAGTTGTTTCCAAGACAGCAATAATCTTCATACCTTGTTTAGCAAAGGCAGGAGCCTTCTTTGACTTTCTGTTTGTACCCTTTTCTAATTTGTGTAACAAGGCAGTAAATGTAACTTCCTCAATGGCAGTATGCACGTGCATCACACATGAGAAACCAGAGGACAAAATAGATTTCAATTCCACAATAGCTATTTGGGCTTCGAATTTAGTGACAGTCTTCACTGGATGGGTGAATGATGACAACACGTAACCAACGGAAATGTCTTCCTCTTCAACACCCTTGATCTTTAATCTGACTTGCTCACCACAGAAGGCAGTGTCAGCTTCAGCTTCGGTTTCATTGTAGATGGTCAACACTTCCACAGAGATCTTGTTTGGCATCAATAACAATTGTTGAGATTTCTTAACGTGTCCAGATTCAATCTTACCTTCAACAACGGTACCCAGATCCTTCATCTTACCAGAGATTGGCAACATGAATGGATCATTGATCTTTCTATCAGCCAATGGCATAGCGTCCAAGTATTCTAATAAAGCTGGACCATCGTACCATGGACATTCATCCTTCTTGACTCTTTCCTTCAAACCAGCACCAGTGTAACCAGAGACTGGCATGAAGATAAAGTCATCTCTTTGGAAACCGATAGCCTTCAAATATTGAGTCAATTTGGAGGTACATTCATCGTATCTGTCTTTGGACCAACCGACAGTTGGATCATCCATCTTGTTGATAACGACAACCAATTTGTTGACACCTTGGGTCTTGGCCAACATAGCGTGTTCTCTTGATTGACCACCTCTTTCGAAACCAGCTTCGTACTCACCCTTTCTGGCAGAGATAACCAAGATACCGACATCAGCTTGAGAAGCACCACCAATCATTTCAGAAATGTACAACTTGTGACCTGGTGCATCCAAAATAGTGTAACGTCTCTTATCAGTTTCGAAATAAGACTTACCAACTTCAATGGTTTTACCATCGTTTCTTTCCTCCTTGTTGGTATCCATAATCCAAGACAAATACCAACCTTGTCTACCAGCATCCTTGGCTTCTCTTTCATACTTTTCAACGGTACGCTTGTCAACGGCACCAGTTAAAAATAAAATGTTACCACCCATGGTTGATTTACCTGCATCAACGTGACCCATGAAGATGATAGACATATGGTCCTTACCACCAAACATATCACTGACAATGGCAGGATCAATTTTATCAGCTTGTTCCTTAGCGATCAGGTCCGCATTGGAACCAGAAGATTGGGCATCCTTTTTCACAGCGGCAGATGGGGTTGATTCCTTCTTGGCTGGAGCTGGTGTTGATTCCTTCTTAGCTGGGGTTGGTGTTGATTCCTTCTTCGTTTCACTTGCGGCAGCTGGGGCGGTAGGTTCTTCCTTCTTTGGTTCTTCCTTCTTTGGTTCTTCCTTCTTTGGTTCCTCCTTCTTGGTTTCGACAACCTTCTTAGCTGGAACCTTAACGGTAGATGAGTTCAAGTTCAATTTCAATGTCTTCTTTGGCTTAGAGTTTAACTTGTTCAAACCTTCCTGTTGTTGCTTTTGGTAATCTTCCAATGTCATTTGCTTTGGAGCAGAGGAATCATCTTGTGCAGAAGAATCATCTTGTTGTTGATCGTATTGGTTGTTGTTGTAGTTGTTATAATTGTTATTGTAATTATTGTAACCTCTGTTGTTGTTGTTATAATTGTTATAACCACCGTTGTTGTTGTTGTAATTGTTATTTTGGTAATTGTTGTAGTTGTTATTGTAATTGTTGTTGTAGTTGTTATTTTGGTAGTTGTTTCTGTTGTTGTTGTAGTTGTTGTAACCACCTCTACCTCTGTTATTGTAACCACCTCTGTTATTGTTGTAACCACCTCTGTTGCTATTGTAACCTCCTTGTTGTTGTTGACCACCGTATTGGTTATTGTATTGGTTATACTGTTGTTGTTGTTGTGGTTGACTACCGTATTGGTTGTTGTATTGGTTGTTGAATTGTTGTCCAGGGACAAACGATTGGGAAAAGTTTGGAACAAACTGAGAAGCGTTTGGATTGAACTTTTGTTGTTGTTGTTGTTGTTGTTGTTGGCCACCTAAATTGACATTTTGAATGCCATTGGTGATATCATTAGTTTGTTGATCAGACATTGTTGATTGATTTTAACTTAACTAATTGTAATTACACTTGCAAGGACCAATACAGATAATACCAAAACGTTGCCCCGTTTTGAACCTTTTGTTCCCCTTTAAAAACCTGGTTCCAAGAAGAAGAAGAAAAAAATCAAAATTTTTCCAACAAGTTCGTGTGAAACACAAATCAAACCCCCCGTCCCGTCTGCCAATTTCCATTTATGTGCCAATTAAGTCATCTCTCTCTCGCCCTCACGCCCTCCTCCTCCCCCCCCACCGTCTTTGATTTGTTTACAAAATAAAAACAAAACAAACAATAAACAAACAAAGGAAAGAGATCTCTATGTGTATATATTGGTAAATAGAACATTCTTCCTTGTGTATTTTGTATTTTTTTTTGTTTTTTTTTCTCTTTCTTTCTTCTTGTTTTTTTTTGGATAGAACATTCTATTTAAATCATATTATTTGACGTTCATTATTTTTCTCCCAGTTCTGATAATATCTTGTGTGACCCGTTTCCTGGAACAATATCAAAGTTTTTGAAAGAATAAATAATCATGGTTGAAAAGGAAGAATACTTACAAGAGGGTTACAACGCCTCCAAGATGAACATGCAAAATTTAAGATCTGCCCTTGCTGATTACAATGTTGCCTATCCAAGTAATGCTAAGAAGGGAGAATTACTGGACCTGTTCAATGAACACATCGGATCTCAAGCTAAACAGTTATTGATAGAATACAACAATGCCAATGTTCCAAGTGCCACCGGTATAGAAACCATCAACGTTGCCAAGAAGACAAAGACTCAGACACCAACGAGTAGAAAGACCTCCACTAGAAAATCAAGCAAGAAGTTAGAACCAGAGACTTTGACCGTGTCTGACCATCACAGTGATGTCGAGCATGATGGGTCATTCTCAACTAAGAATGTGTTTCAAAAGAATGGGACTCCAACTGTTGAATCCGATGCTGTCTTGCATGGTAAACGTCCTGCCACTGATGATGGTGATGAATCCACTCCAAAAAGTTCCAAGAAACCATTGAAACGGTCTAAGAAAAGTAGAAAAGTGTCATCTCACATCTCTGACAGTGATATTTCCCCTCCACAACAACATTCCAAGAGACTCGTCAGTTCCCAATCTGATTCACCTGTCAAGGTGGCTCCTCTCAATGGGAAAATTGAATTGCCAAACCATTCTCCAAAGAAATCACCTATCACCAACAATAAATCATATGATTTCTCCAAATTTATCAACAACTCCGATGAACAAATCACCAACCCCAATGGAAAATTATTCACTGAATTGGACGATGAAATCAATGAATTTTTAAACAATAAAACTCCATTGAAGGTCTCAAAATTTGCCGGTAAACCATCTGATAATGACCATTCTAATGTTGTTAGAAAAATATCAGTGGAGAGTTTTGCTGATGATGAAAAGACTGTGAAAAGTTTCAAGCTCACAGATGACATGGTTGTTGATGGGAACGGTGATGTTGGCGCTGATAAGTTGGTTGCGGAAGTTCAATTGGATCATGCTGATAATGAAGTGACAGATGTGGAAGACAATGATGAATTGGATAAATTAGTGGCTAATTTTGAAAAGGAAGCGGAAGAGTTATTGGAAGAGGAAGAATTGGATGAGATCATCCATGAATTGGAGGAATTGAAAGAAGCTGAAGTGGCAAAGCCAGCTGTTGATGTTGATGTTGATGTGGACGTGGATGTGGATGTGGATGTTTTGAAAACGCCAGTGAAGGCACATGCTGTAAATGTTGACGATGATGAAAAGATCTCAACCAGTCCTCTTGCCAAGAAACTCAAAACACAAAAGAAGAAATCCAGATTCTCCTTTAAGATTGCTTCATTACTCATATTGGCTACGAGTTTATTCACTACCGGGTTTACGTTAAGAGAGATCAAATCCAATGCCGGTTACTGTGGCATTACCACGCCTGGTAAGAAACTTGATCTCTGGTCCAAGTTGCCAGCATCGATGCAAGAATCTTTGATTAACTTACAACCATACGTGAACACCGTTGAGAAGTACATCGATAATAGTGTTCAATTTGATTGTGAACCATGCCCTGATCATGGTACTTGTTACAAGGATGGTAGATTAAGATGTGATAACAACTATTTGATCCATAGACCTATCAATGCTGCGTTTGGGTTGATTCCAACGAAAAACCAGTGTGTTCATGATGACCTTCTCGGTGAGAAGATGAGTATCTTGACCGACTACACAATGAAACTGTTACATAGAAGACGTGGTAAGGAATTGTCGTTGGATGAATTACATAATTATTTGAAGGCTGTCAAGTCACCAAATATGTCCAATGAAGAATTTGAAAGTTATTGGTTTAACTTCATCAACTATGAGATGCAAAAGGAACCAGAGGTTAAAGTTGATTTCACTACAAGTTCCATCGCATTTGCCACAACGATACCGGAAGAGTATAGAACTAAAACATACGGTGGTAGAAAGAAGAAGGGTAAGTTTTTGAAACCTACTGATCCAACTGGTTCTGCCTTGTTGTGATGTTGATGATCATGATGCTTTGTTTCTATGTACGTTTTTTATTACTCTTTTTTTCCTCTCCTTTTCTCCCCTTTGTTATTAATAATATGTTTCCTTTTTTTATGCTTTTTTTTCCTTTATACTACTTAATTCTATTTATCCGTGTTTTTTTTGGTTGCTTAAGTTTTGATAACATGTATTATTGTATGATTAAAAATTTTCTTTTGTGAAAAGCATACTAGTAAATAAACAAAAAAAATAATATAGAATGACATGATCTAAAAATACAAAGTTTATAATCCGATGAAATGGGTGTATATATATACAGAATTGTTTTAATTGGATTCTGGTAGAGTCGGTGCTTCAGTTGGAGCTGCAGTTGGCTGTTGTGGATGAGTAGCTGGCACAGAATCAATTGTTTGAGACTGTGTTTGTGTTTGTGGTTCAACTGTAGAAGTGTCAACAGGTGACGATTGTTGTTTTGGTTGTATTTGAACTGGATGTGTTGCAGGAGTAATAGTAGGAACTGGTGATGTTTCTTCTGGTTTAATCTCAGTGGTAATTGCTGGTTCAGTGGCACTAGCGATGGCAACTAATGAATTGGTATTGACTGGCTTCTCTTCTGGTTTCTCCTCTGGTTCTTCAGTGGAACACTTTGAACAATTAAACTTATAATCACTGTTTTCCTCGTTCAACTTCTCCTTCACTTGTTCCGGTTGGCAATTGAAATGTTGCCATCTATCACAGTTATCACATTCAATCAATTTAGATCCATCATCGTAATTTTCTTGTTTGATTCCACACACGCAATCGAAATTCCAAGTCTCCTCCTCGTCTTGCTCACCGTCACCATTGTCATCGTGTGGGATAGCATGTTTAGCATCCAACCGTTTCTTCAATCTGTCTTGTCTTGATTCACTGGCCATAGATGGAGACTGTGATCGTGAATCTGCAGTGGCCTTTAAATACATCTCCTCTTTCAATTTCCGTCTTTTAGCCAACCGTCTCTCAGCAGCTTGTTCACGCAGCAGTTCCAATTGTGCTTGTCGTTTCTCCTCTTCTTCTTGTCTTTGCCGTTCCTTAGCTTCCAATCTTGATGATTTCTTTCTATTAGCCATTAATGCTTGCATTTGAATTTCTCTCTTTCTAGCCAATGCTTGCTTTCTCTTCTTCATATCATGAACCAATACTTTATCGTATGATTTAACCAATGCAGTGTACAATTTAAATTCTTGGCTCTTTGTTTTCTTACCAGCCTTTTGTTTCAATTGTGTTAAAAACGCATCAAATTGGTAAATCCCCACTGTGAGACATTCCCATTGAGTGGAGTAAATTGGTTCGATGGATGGAATAGCATCTAATGGGTCTTGCTTGATGGTCTTTCTCGATTTAGGGATATCCATCGGTGGGAAAGAAATCCTCCGATGGTACAATCTTCCATCCTCGGGGACAAACCATTCATCCCTTGAATTAGATTGATCAACAGAAAACACAGGTTCCAACCGGAGATCTTCGTGTGGTTTCACATATCTATCGACATTTTTCCGGAAATTATCAGCACTTTTCTCATTAGCCAATTTGATCAAATCATAGATAATGTTCAATTGTTCATTAATGGACAATGCATTGAAATCAATTTCATCACCATTCTCCAATGATGTACCAAAGATCAAATTGATTTGTTCATTGAATTCAATGTCTATGAATTCCATCTTGTAATTGTTCAAAAATTGAATCAATTTCAATTTTAAATTATTGTAAAACACAGGGGTAGCAACACCAATCAATTCCTCTTCTAAATTCTCCACATCAAACGCATCTTGAAATTTGATAACGTGTTTCAACAGATACAACCATTGAACGATATACGTGTATTTAGGATTGTTTCTAATAGATGCCAATTTATCAGCGTATCGATCTTCTTCGATGTACAAAACACTTGGAGTCTTCAACAATTGATTCCGTGAATCATCATCTATCAAATTAGATAATTGCTCAGCTGGATGATCACCATTCGTCTGTGGAACCTTTAACGCTGGCATTATGATATTATGATATTATGATATTATGATATTATGATATTATGGTATGAGAAAATATCGAAATTTAAAATATGAAATTTAAATGTGAAGTATCACAAAAATATATTACCCTAATTGTACACTAAACATAATATATTATAATATAACTTACATTAACTAAACTTAACGTGTTTTTTTTTTGTCCCTTGAATATGTGAATCATTAAAGTTGATCTCGTGTAAGTGGTGTATGGATGTAAAGATATTCATCAGTGACTCATAACCTCTGATAAAGAAGTCGACTTTGTCGTCGATCGACTCAAAAAAAATTAAACTTAAACTTTTTTTTAAACTTTTTTTCTCGCTTAACTTAACACCCTTGCACTTACAAACTTACTCAACAAAAAAAAAAAACAAAAAAACTTCACACACTCACTATAAAAAGGTTTTGATCCACAGTTAACAAAGAGAAAGAAAGAGAGAGAGAAAAAAAATTTTTTTTTCTTTCTTTTGTTTTCATCCGTTCTCCGTACCGGACTTACTATTGTTAAATGCGAAACTGTCATAGAGGAAGGAAAAAAAGATTATTCTAGAAGAAGATAAGTTTCATAAGCCGAACAACGGATTATTCTTGTTTGTTTGTATGTTTGTATAAGTTAACATGTGAATTTTATTAGTATAGATGTGTTTTTTTTTGTTGTTGATTTAAATGGATAGTTTGTAATTTGTAATTTGTATTGGATGTACCGGAATGAATTAATTAAAGTGTATATATATATATATATATATAGTAGCATGTGTATATATGTACAAAGCCAAGTGTATGTATGTGTGTGGAGTGGCTTTATATAGTGTGACAGAAGGTAATTAATTCATTACGTAGAAAGAAAAAAAATGTGGTTGTCAAAGAAGGGAAAACACACAATTAACAATTAACAATTAACAACAATACAAAACGAGTTGCTTTACCGATTTTCCTTTCCTCTATCATATGTATGTTATGAATGTATTTACCCAACCACTATTTCATTTGCCGGTATTAAAGATTACATTCAACAATTGTAACAGCATATATATATGCTGTAATAAAATAAAATTGTTGTGTAATCCGTTACCCGTTGTGTTGTCAATACAAAGTAATATGACATGACACAAAATACAATATAAAAACAAAACAACTTTACACGTATTACACATTAAATTAATTACGTAATAAAATTTGCTTGTTATATATGTTATATATATATATGAAACGAAAAAAAAAACGAGACGAAAACCCTTTTCCTCACATCGGATGAGCGAATCGTATTACGTTACGTCGTAGGCTTAGTGGGTTAGTGGGGGGGACAGCTTTGAATAATACCGGGGGGAGAGAGAATGAAACAAGGGAAGAGTATAATTATGCCGAGGAGGAGTACAAGAAATGGAGCCCTAGTCCCCCCCCCAGGCCCCCTAAGTCTGACTCACTCCTGGTACATTTTTTCGGCCGGTCCTGTCCTTCTATCTGTCTGTCTTTCTGCTCCGCTCCCGTCTATTCTCCCTCCCCCTAACTCCTTCCTCCTCCGAAGCTGTTTTTCTTTCCCCCGATAACCCAATTAGTAAGTACCAACAAAAAAAAAGTATAAAACAAACTGATTATCTCTTAGGTTATATTGTACAAGTTAACTTTATTTCATGATTTAGAAAGAACAACACATTCTTTTTTTTTATTCTTTGGTTTATATATATATTTATTTATATATTTATATATACTGTACAACATCTACAATTTCAATCAACTATTAAATTAACTCAATTCATCTTTCCTTTACCTTATTTTTTGGATATTTTTTTTTGTTTTATCTATCTGAACTGATCCCTTCGCTTTCCAATTCTGAAACAAAGAGATTACAAATCAAAAAAAAAAAGACAAACAATCAAACAATCATATAAAATTTTTTTTTACAAACACACATAAATTACTCTTACCAACCAACTGTTTATTTGCAATATTCAAAAACATTTATAAATATACAAAAATAATCCCATTCAAATTTACCAATTAACGAGCGACCTTATCAAGATGATTTCCACTTTGAAACGTACTTTAACTGATATCATGGAGGATGAGTTGTATAGTTTACCAAACTCTCAATCCCATCCAACTTCATGTGCTCAAGAAGTTAACCATCAACAACAACAACAACAACAACAACAATCATCAAACACGTTGGATTTGACTCAGTACCTCCATTTGAATGGATCTCAAGAGTCTATTCCTGTGTCCCATCCACAACAACAACAACAACAATCAGATAATTTCCACCAATACAGCAATCAAGAAACTAGTTATTTGCAACATCAACAACAGCAACCAATGGATAATATATATAACCCTTATGCTAATCCTGCTTTGTATACAAATTCTATGTTTCCGGATGATTTGCAATCAACTGCTCAACAAGGTTATACCTATGATTACAGCAACACTGATGGAAGAAGTTTTTCCAACAACAGCTTTGACCAACAACAACAACAACAACAACAAAAGCAAATTCCAAATCCAACGATACAACCTACTTTGGACCCAAAGGATACTGATATGTCTGAACAGGATGATTCGATATCTCCATACGATGATGCTAACCGTATGGATAATGAAGTGATGTTGGTGTCGCAAGACAATTATATAACTCCAGAACAACAACAATTTTTACCAGACATTTTGCAATGGGAGATCAGTGCAAAGAGTTTACCTCCTTCCAATGAATTGAACATTTTTAAAACTGATTTCTACGTGGAGGAGGATGAATTCTCCAGTGATGACGATGATGATGAAGATGATGACGGTGATGATGATGACGCTAATAAATTGGAGGATCTTGAATTGGACATGGATGACTTGTCTAGTGAAAGCAGTTTTGACAATGAAGGTGAAATTGTGGAGGATTACTTCATGACCAATGATGACTCTACCAATGCCGGTGGTGATAACTCTATATACTCTTTGACTGTGCCAAAGACCATTAACCCTCAACTAGTTAATAACCTCATGACTACCTCATTTAATACCAACAATAACAATAGTTCGTTTTTACAACATCAACATCAACATCAACATCAACATCAACATCAACACGACCACGGCTACCAGCAACTTCAACTTCAACATCAACAACATCAACATCAACATCAATTACATGTGACTGATATCAGCATGGATATGCCAGACACTAATGCTGTTGTGTTTGCTGAAGATGATGACGATGAATGTTTGTCTGATGCATCTGATGATTTATACACTCCTGCCTTTGAACAAAGAAGAGAATCAGTGATGTCTGCTCAAAGACCTTCATTGATGAAGAGAACTCCAAAACCTGAAGTTCGTTCCACGACTCTTCGTAAACCAAAGAAGTCCTCCGCCGTTAATTGCTCTAATGCTGTCAATGTCAACAATAATGCCACTAATAATAAAAATAATAACACACCTGCCTCCACAGGTGGTGCTGCTAATCATACTGTCGTTGGTAACGCTGATGGTTCAGAAGATCATATTTGTTTGATTAACAATCCAAAGACTGGCTTACCATGTAACAAGAAGTTTTCAAGACCATATGATTTGGTTAGACATCAAAACACGATCCACGCTCCAAAGAGATCATACTATAGATGTATGTTTTGTGAGGATGATTTAAGAAGAAGAAACAATTTGGAATCAAACAATGAAATTGTCATTGACTCTGAGTACAGATTTTCGACTTTTTCACTTGATAACTCTAGTGGTAACCCAGTTAACACTAAAAAGGTTAAATCCTCTGCTGGTAACGGTGAATTTTTATCCAATAAAACTTTCAGTCGTTGCGATGCATTGACTAGACATTTAAGATTCAGACATGGCTTGAATAATCAACAAGTTAATAATGCCATGGATTACGCTAAGAAACATGTTGAATATTATGAAAATTGATTCTGATTCTAATCTCTTGCTTTCTTTTTACATTACTTCCATTTTTTTCTAGATTTTCTTTTACTGTCCTATTTTCTCTCTCTCTTTATCTCTCTCTCTTCTTTTATTAGTCCTTTCTTTTCTTTTCTTTTCTTTTCTTATTATTACTCTCCTCTTTTCCCCCTCTCCTTTTAATACCTTATATATAGTACGACCTTCTTAATGATTTCCCCCTTTTCGATTTTTTTTCTAAATGGTTTTCTACACACAAAAAACACAAAACAAAACAATTAAGGCTAGTTTTTCCTTTTTGAGTTTTATTATTCCTGTCTATTACATCGAATCTATATACACTTTAACGTTTTTCTGTTCTTTTAATAATAGCTTAATAAATTAATAAATTATAACTTTGAGAATAAGAACAACTTTTGTAAAATAAATTGTAGAATTAAAGTAAGAATAAAAAAAAGATAACCAGCTACCTTCTAAAGCATTTAAAAAACATAAACTAAAGAAAAAAACACACAAAAATCAAAACGAAAAGATAAAAAAAAAGAGAAAATAAATATTGTGATACGAACAAAACTCATAGTGGGTAATTGTTTGGTTCTTTCTCCACAACGTAACCCATAGCCTCTTGCTCTTTAGCCTTTTGTTCAAGGTAAGGAAGCAAGACGTCTTTGAACTTAGTGAAACCTCTGTAATCTTGCACAGATTTTTCCCAACTTAAGATACCATCTAACAATCTCTTTGGAACGTAAGGTTCTTTACACATTTCCACCACTGGTAAGAAATAAGTTCTAATGGTGAATGCCACATTACCCGTGATTGGTAATCTTCTCACTGATTGTCTTTCTGATCTGAAGTAAATCTTGTTGATGTCAGTGGCATCTGGTGCCGTGTACCAGCCAACGACTTCATTGTCTTCGTCACCTATGGAGTAAGACCAAGCTAAATCTTCATCTGTTTGTAAGAAGTAATTGTTTCTCACCACTGGCTTATCAGGAGTTTGTCTGATGAAGAACTTCTCCATACCAGATTTCAACTTTTCATTGTACTTTGGCACATCACCGTGGGTGTGGATCTCTGACAATGGCATGTTCAACTTGTCTCTCAATCTCCAAAATCCAGCTAACATGATAGCACCACCTTTCAAACAATATTCACCCTTTTCGTTTTCCACCATCACAGCGAGATCATCTTGAGTCATCATGGATGCCATTAACATTGGATCTTGCTTGAATTCTGATTTTGGAATGTCGACAAATTCAAACACTTCGCCGGTTTCCAAATTGTTGATTCCCTTTTCAGTTTTAACGAACAATGTTGGGTATCTAGCTGGTAGGTATTCTCTTAGTTCCATTAAGAATTCAATGGCACCATCCCATGCTTCTGGTAAAGTACCATACACTTCAGTACCCTTCTCTGCGACTCTTTCCACTTTCCGCTGATGGTATTTCATCCATTCATTGTCCAATTCAATCCAACTGTTCCAATCCATGGTTCTGATACCCATGGTGATGAAGTAAGTGTGCTTGAATGCTCTGTAAGCGATTGGTCTGGTGTCCTTGATGGACCAACCTTTGTATTCCTCCACTGGAGGGTAGTTGAAAATCTCTGGAGTCCAGTTTCCATATTTCCGGTTCTTGTTATTAGCCTTTGCTGGAGGTAAAGGAGCTGGAAAGTTTTTAACGTATGATCTGTTTTTCTTTGCAGTGAATGCAAATTTTTTAATGAAACTTGATAGTAATGCTAACACTATCAATACTAAGATAGGTAAACTGAATTGTTTGACCAAACCCTTCTCTGAAGAGATTGTGTTGTCTTCTGATATAACAGCCATCGTATACTAGAAAATGTTTATTAATTCAACTAATACGTATAATATAAAAGAATTCTGATAAGAGATACAATTTCTTTGGGGAGGTAAAAAAAGGGGTATTTCACTGGGTATATATAAGATTACATGTACCCACCACCAATATTTACATTAACTCATTTGCATAATGTAGTTATAAACCTTTCGTAGTCATTTGATCCCAGCAATTGTTTTCCTATTTTATTGGGTATACGTTGACAGGTAAGATTCAAAGATAAAAAGCACTTAATATTTCCTAATGCGGTAATCTTTTCCTAGCGATAAAGCTTCAGTTTTTTTTTTATTTACATGAGCGGACTGAGTTTACTATAAAGCATTGTTAAAACGAAACGACAATAAAAAAACTAACAGAATAATGAACGGGTGTTATGTTACTCTGACTAGTAGTATTATGGTGTTATATATATATTTATATATATCACATATTTGTAAGGTGAACTAAGGTAAACAAATAAAAACTGGTCAAGTGGTCTGATAAATTAGTTATTTGATCTAAATAGTAAGCCTACTGTCTTTCGATCTTTTCACTCTTTTCTCTTTTGTTCTCTTTTGTTCCCACTTTTCTCTTTTGTTCTTTTGTTACATTTATTGACTTTTTACTTTTACTATATAGTTAGCTATCATCAAGTTCAGAATTAAATCTTGCTTAATTTATCACTTTGTAGTCAAATAGATATAGATAGATATAATTACAAAATAATAGCTGATAACCACTATTTCAACTGAATGGATAGATACGTATATTAGAATCATGGCAATATAACTTAAATTTTCAATTCAAACCCAAAATAGCCAGATATATAGACGAATATTGTGAAAAATCCCTAGTAATTGTCACTTTAACTATCAAACAAAAGGGTTTAGATAGCCCATGGATAGATTTTAAATTGTTCCAGAAATCGATGGGTCGATTTAAATAGATTCTAGACTATCGACCCTTAGAAGAAATTTTGAAAAAATGATCGACGCGACCACTTCACTTCATTTGACGCGACGCGACGAGACAAGTCGAGACGAGTCGATATTTTGGGTTTGGATCGTTTTTTTTTTTCTTTGTTTATGAGGCGGATATACGTTGAATGGAAACCCTTTCGTCGTTTATGTTTGTAATCACTAACTCAGCTGGTGAAGGGTGAAATTCAGTTATGACCTTGTTACTGGAGGGGGGGTGATAACTGATGGTAGGGGGTTAAGTAAACTGTTAATTTTTTCAACGTTTTAGATAGTTACAATGTAAAATGTACACTGTGTTATATATATATATATATATATATATATATTACGACCGTATATAAATAATTTAAACACTTAACCAAAAGAATAATAAATAAATGATATATTATATTATAGAAAGCAAACAACCACAGAAATCGTTGATCCTTTTTTCTTTCAAAGTTCCTTTGTTTAGCTCCTATTGTATTTAAATGGGTGTGAGGCAGTTTCCGTTTAAAAGAGAGAGAGAGAGAGAGAGAGAGAAAACACGAAAAGTAAATTAAATTTTATGTGTTTTTACTGGGGTTGATTAGACAGTATCTTTTATTTCTTCTTCTTTATCCATCACCTCTTTTTCTCCATTCTCCTTTGACAAACTGGTTTTAAATTGAACAATCAATCAATCAAAAAAAAAAAAAAACACCACATAACAGAACACAGTACATGAGAGAAAAAAAACCGTTAGTGCCCCAAAGAGGAAATTTTTATTATTTAAACCACCAAAAAAAACTCACATTTAGGAAATATCACGTCTTATAAACATTATATAACACGAAAGAGTATTTGAATTAAATTACTTGTCAATTTATTTTATTTTTATCTTTATTTTTCATATCAAATTAATCATTTAATCATTTGTTCATTCTTTGATTTATTCATTCATTCATTTAATCAAGCATACAACCATCAAATAATATATACAAATACAACACAATGGGTGGAACTTTTTCAAAATTATTTGTATGTATGGAACTGAAATAAAAAAAAAGACAAGAGAAAAAAAAACTGTAATTTTGGGCTTCACCCAGAATTGAATTCAACAATAGATCATCAATAAAATCAATGTTACACCATTTAAACAGGGTGTTCTTTTCATCAAGAAATAAGTCTTATGTTACTAACATTTCATTTGGTTTGTATGTGTTTTATAAACACTTTGTGCCAATTAAAAATGGTATAGGGCTCGAAGAGCAGAGAGATGAGAATGTTGATGCTTGGGTTAGATAACGCTGGTAAGACAAGTATGTATTTATATTCTTTTTTTTTTCTTTTTTTCCATTACAAGGTGGTTACATAGTATATATACTAACATATCCATCCAGCTATCTTGTACAAATTGAAACTGGGAAAAACTGAACAAACTGTTCCAACTGTTGGTTTCAATGTGGAGACTATTAGATACAAGAATTTAATAATGAACACATGGGATGTCGGTGGACAAGAAAGAATCAGAGCACTTTGGAGACATTACTTTTCCGGTACAGATGCATTGATCTTTGTCATTGATTCCGCTGACAGGGACAGAATTGAAAATGCTAAAAAGGAACTTTACAGAGTGATTAATGATAAGGAATTGAAAGGTTGTTTATTGGCTGTGTTGGCAAACAAGCAAGATCTGGAAGGTTCATTAAAGGCCAAAGAGATTATTGAACAATTACAATTAGAATCAATCACTGATCATAAATGGTGTGTGATTCCAACAATAGCTATCAACGGTACTGGATTGACCGAAGTTTTGAGTTGGATAACCTCTACATTACCTAAATAAAACAAATAATTTTAGAATGGAATTTTTTACATTTAACTTTAACTATATCTATAACTATAAAAAGTTGTCTCTCCTTTTGTTTGTCACTGCTTTTGTTTGACTGTTCTTTCCTCTAAAGCGATTTCTATTATTGCATTCGTTTACTTTACATTTACATTTCCTTGTGCTTTTTTTTTTATGTAAGTTTTTTTTTCTTTTTTCACTTCAAACTATTTTCTGTTTCTACCGTTAACAGTTAAGTTAAATAACTCTTTTTCGATTCACCGATTTATAACTAATTATTTTGTCTTTTTTATTTTTATTATTGTTATATAAAACTGTGTTCAATTAATCGACGCACGTAACGTCGATCGTCTTTTCCCCACAAAATTTTATTAATAATCAAATAAAGCCATTCTAAACACAAACAAAACTCCGATGACTTTTGACATTTCTAAATTTGATACCGTGGTTAATTTTTAAGACAAAAACCAAGTAATCCAGAAGCTTTTGTAGTGGATTAGATAAGGGTGTTAGTAAACAATCAGACAGACAATCTATTAATTAGTTAAATCGTACCACATATTTGTATAGTTATAACCAGAGAGGGGTTTTATAAATACTGTATAATAACAAGAGTGATTTACAAAAATGATTGTGTGTGGCAAATGCAATACTAAAAGAACATACAAGTGACGTAAATCATCTATATACCGTGGTCTTTACATAAATGAAATCTAATTTACTTAGATAACAGCCACACTGTCTATAGTTTATTTGACTTTTATCAATCACGGTGTTTTTTTAATAAGCGGAGATGTGTTGAAGGGAGGGGGTGGGAACAGAACAAAAGGAAAAAAAAAGGGTCAGTGAGTGAGTGGCTAACAAAAGGAATTTCTTTGGGGTAAATAACATGCGGAGACGACAAAGAATGATGACTTTTTTAGAAAGGACATCTTTTATATTTTATAATGATAAGTAATCCTTAGTAATTTATTGTCATTTTACTATTTCACTCACTAAAATGGTTTATTCTAGAATTTAGTTGTTTCAAAAATTATGTGTTGGTGAAGAGAAAATAAGTATAAATACTGGTGTGTTTTGACTTGTGATTCAATCCAGTTGAAGACAGTTTTAAGGTTCTTTATCTGTCTTTTATCATCATCAATTACAAACTATTACTCACTAAACAAAACTAAACTAATTCAAACTCTTACAATTCAAACAATGTCATCATTTTTAGATCGTTGGTTATACCACAGCTCAAAGAAACATGATTCCTTGTCATTTGGTTACGGTAACTTGAACACTGGTTCAAAGTACAATTCCAATCAAACCGTGTCTGCTGCTGCTTCTTCTAAGAATTACAACAATTACTATTCACCATCAACGAGTAACTCGTCAGCGGTGACAAGTGAACCAAACTTGAGAAACGTTCCTTATTACTATTACTACGATGAAGCTACTCAAGAGAATCGGAAGAAGGGTCGGTCGGGTAGTATTGCATCAGAGATTTCAACTGAAGGCAAATGATTTTTTATTCACACTTTTTGTTTATCTTTTCTAATATTATAGGATTTATCTCTCTCTCGTTCTTTCAAAGTTTTTTTAAATGATGTAGATTACTTACATATATTACTTTTCTCTTTTAATCATAGTCATAGTTATAAATTAAATGGGTATTTGTTAATTAATCATACAATCACTTGCATTTTTGGTTCCAATTAACACCCTGACATACAAAACTTTCTCTGCGTCTTTTTCTTTTCTTTCTTTCTTTTACCCATTTTTGAACTTATATTAATTGATTAATTGGTCTTAAGATATATATATATATATATACTAATAATAATAATAATAATAATAATAATAATAATAATAATAATAATAATAATAAACTTGTTGGATCAATAATTCATATTGTCATACATTCACACATACACACACACACAAACACACACACGCACACAAACACACACAAACAGAGAAACAATCACAATCACAATCAAAAGTTCAAGATGAACTGTTCCCACCACCTACTAATAGTAAATTAAAGAGAACATTTCTGAGAATATCTTACGGTTGTTCGAATTTTTTAACTAAATTACGATTTTTAACTGAAGCTTGCTTAGACTCTTACGAGATCACTGAAGAACTGTTTGACTCTACGGATTCAGAATCTATTTCATCGTATTTATTACACAACAGCAACAATACAAACACAAACACCACTGTCAATAATAAAAGGCAAATGCCAAATACCAGTACCAGTGTCAATGCTAGTGCTAGTACTGTTAAGATTTCTACCCATAGAGCGTTGGAGGATAAATTATCATTAGATGGATTCAATGCATCGTCCACATTAAACACAACGTCTAACATCACTACTATGAATTCAAATTTGGATTCTGATCAACACAACCAGGGCCAACAAACTCCATTGACTAAGGAGAAACCATTCTGGGGGTGGTGAAGAATTGTGGAATTTACAACACGAAGAATGGTTGAAACCTGCAATTAAATACCAATCAGTGGAGGGGAGACATAAATTACAACAAAAGTCACAAAATCAAGATTTGAAGAATATAGTGTCTCAAAAGGATTATTACATTGTGTACAAGAATTTAGTGTGGAATAACAGAAACTTGAAAAGACCAATGAATTTGAAGGATTTATTAAAAGTTGTTGAAACTGGTTGGATTTGGTCAAAGGTGTTTGAAAAAGCCGCTCAAGGTGATCAATGATCAGCTGTTTCCCATCGCATATCTCTCCCTCCCCTACATATGGCTGGTAATTCTTCTATGACTCAGAAAGTTGAAGAGAAAATTCAATATATATTGAACCCGAGGCCTTAATCTAATAAAAGATAGAGTCATTTACAACAAAGAAGAATATGAACGTATCACGGGTCATTTTATTATCCCTGATGTTCAGAAATTTCACTGTCCAAGTTTTACTTTTACCATTTTACAATCTGGATTTGATCATATGACTGAAGTGATTAAAATGTCTTTTTTGGACTTTACACGGGTGTTTGGAGTCACTGATGTTAACAAAGAAATAGAACATGTGATGGTCAAATTGGTTGATTTCAATAAAATTCCTAGTTTGTATGAATTCAGTTGTTTAGAATGTACTATAAAACCAGGTGAGGTGTCATTGAAAGAGTTTACTGAATGGTGTTTTGAACACTTTACAATGGAAATTCAAGCACAGATACTCATCTACCAATACAATTCAGGGAATCCCCAATTACCAATACATGTTCCCTTGTATTTGGGAACTGGATTTTGTGCAGTGTTAACACCAGACTATTTTATGAATGGTTTCTATTTTGCCATGGAGTACTTACCTTTTGTTGATAGAAAACCAGATCTGACTACGGTGGACAAGAAGATGGACCGTGAGATTAAAGTCTTACATTCGATAGGTGTTAATCACAATGATCTTGCGGATCGTAACCTTTGCTACAATGGGAAAGACATCATCTACCTTTTTGATTTTGATTGTGCGAAAATTGATCAAAATAGAAACACAAGATTTTGACTTGTTTAATTGTCAATATACGCATACGCTATACGTAGTAGATGTTGTTTCAGTTGAAAGTCCCAGATATTTGCTATATAATTTTATAATTTTATAATATTTAATATAAATTTGATTGGTTTTATTATTTATTATCTTGTGTCTAGTCAAAATTTTAATGAAATTACGATTTATATTTATACTTATATTTTACAAAAACACAAAGTGCGGTGTATTAAAAATAAACTATACGATTATTTATATAAACAAGACATTAAAAGATAGATTTTTCTTTCGTTTTTTATTTGTTTAAACAGTCAAAGTGGACACAGAACCATCTGCATTACCAATGTAAGCCTTTTCAGCCATACCGACAAAGAAACCAGTTTCAACTATACCAACCATAGCCTTGATCTTATCGTTTAATTCTTTAACCTTATCAGCTGGAACTTCGTCAAAGTCACAGTCAATGATGAAATTAGAGTTATCAGTGACACATGGACCAGCCTTGGCAGGTAATCCTGATCTAACAGTTGGTTTACCACCTAATTGTTTCAATTCTCTGATTAATTTATTGTAAGCATTTGGAACGACTTCCAATGGGATACCCTTCTTCCAAGATTTACCCAACACACCGGTGTTCTTTCTGTAATCAGCGACAATAATAAATTTCTTTGCTGAATCAGCGACTAATTTCTCTTGTAACAAACAAGCACCACCACCCTTGATACAATTCAATTGAGAATCAATTTCATCGGCACCGTCAAAGGCAATGTCAATTTCAGAGATCTCTTCCAATGAACCCAATCTCAATCCATTGTCAATGATTAATTGCTTGGATTGGAAACCAGTTGGGATACATAAAAATTGGGATTTATTCTCTAATTGACCTATTCTCTCAGCAACGTAAACCACAGTGGAACCGGAACCGATACCAATAATCTTATGGTCTGGCTTTAAGTTCTCATCGACTGCAGAGTAAGCAGACAGTTTCTTGGATTGTTCAACTAAATCGGCCATTTTAAAAGTGCTGATAGATCTATGGATAATTGTATGATGCAATGATGTTATAAATCTTCTCCTAGTTATATTAGCTAGCATTAACTATCAGTAGGTGGTTATTCAAATGGTCAGTATAGAGTTAAATGAGATTGACTCATTTGTCTCTTCGTCTCTGCTTCGGACTCTTTTCTTTTTTTTTGGTCGTCTTTTTTTTTGTTGTTGTTAATTAATACAAGTCTGCGGCGCATTGTGGGGTAATCAGAGGGGCACCTTTTTTTTTACTCTACACTTCAGTATCGTGATTGTCACGTGTACGCAATAAGGGTATTCAGAATAACCCTCTTACTTCCTTGTCTCAAATTTTAAATTTTTCCCTCTCCATACCTTCTGTCATTTTTCAGTCCCGGGTATATAATAACAAATTTTTTTTTTCAGTGTGTGAGTGTGAGAGCCATTGTCAATGGTGCCTGCAGAGAGCTATGCTGAATGGTTTGTTGTTGGTGGAAGGAATACTGTACCCACTTGGTTCCACTACTGTTCGTTGGATATACCCTTTTTTTTTCATAATTAAAAAAATTGTATTTGAATCCTTTGGTGTTTTACAATAAAACCTATATTATAAGATTCAAGCAAAGGTAGAAACAACATAACATCATCCACAATGTCTGCTGCATCAAAGGTTTTATCCACTTCACCATCTGAATTAGAATTACAAGTTGCTCAAGCTTTAGTTGATTTAGAAACCAACTCTCCAGACTTAAAGTCAGACTTGAGACCATTACAATTCAAGTCCATCAAGGAGATTGAAGTTTCGGGTAACAAGAAGGCTATTGTCGTTTTTGTCCCAGTTCCATTATTAGCTGGTTTCCACAAGGTTCAAACCAGATTAACCAGAGAATTAGAAAAGAAGTTCCCAGACAGACACGTTGTTATCTTAGCTGAAAGAAGAATCTTACCAAAGCCAGGTAGAACTTCTAGACAAGGTCAAAAGAGACCAAGATCAAGAACTTTAACCTCTGTCCACGATAAGGTTTTGGAAGACTTGGTTTTCCCAACTGAAATTGTCGGTAAGAGAGTTAGATACTTGGTTGGTGGTAACAAGATCGCTAAGGTTTTGTTAGACTCCAAGGACTCTTCCAACATTGACTACAAGTTAGATTCTTTCCAAGCTGTCTACCAAAAGTTGACTGGTAAGCAAGTTGTCTTTGAAATCCCAACTGAAACTTTATAAACCTATTGAATTCAAATTGTATTTTTAATATAAATTCTTCAATGTTCATGATAAATTAAAAAAATTAATAAACTAATAGTCATCATTTTCTCTTTTTTTTCGTAATTAATCCATTGGTTCTTACTAGTTTGAAAAGGAATTGGTTTTTTTCATTTTAAACAAATTGTTTTTCAGTTTTTCGAAGAGAATTAAAAAAAAAATGATATGGTGTTTATACTATGATACCCAAGTATCAATATGAATTGTCCTTATTTGTTAATTTAATTCTATTCTATAGAACTTTAAAGTGGTTTTGTTTGTTTAATGAAATTAACAAATCCTTAATGGCTAATTTGACCTGTTTGCATTAATAATTTATTTTGTCATTGATGATTTAGGTTTTATTTCGTTTTTGTTTCCATCTATTTCCATCCCCCCTTTCTTCTCCCCCCCCTTTTTTCTTATATACTATAATATAAAAAAACATACGGTTCTTAATTAATTAATTAATTAATTGTCTTAAACTTGTAACAAGGGAATACCTTAATTTGTTACCAAATGGTAAACTGGTAAGTCATTACAACCTACAAGAGTCGGTAACACTTACTGAGTATTTTCTTGTAATCTATTGTATTCTCATTGACTGTAATCAGCTTGTGTTGTTTATAACTGTGAAATAAACACAAAACTTCAAATTGGTGTCTACTACAATGGGATGTACTAACAGTAAAACTTTTTTGTTAGTATGCGAAAATTATCTCAACATGTTTTTTGAAACCAAATAAGAACTTAAAGAGACACTTGGAACAAAGATATACACTTTAAGTCGACCATTTTACACCCAAAGTATATCAAAATCACCATTGCTTCGTTATCATATATGTACAGTATCATGAGAGTGGTTTTCAATAGTTCCAAAGGAGAACTATTCAGAATACGAACTCGTGCTTTGAATAATATCTTATACAGATCATCCCTTGTAAGGTACAAACATCATTATGCTGATCAGGGCACTGACCATCAACTATACAGTGATGATTCTACCATAAATGAAGTGAAACAAGTACAAGCCACTGATGAACCTACACAATTTGTCACTAAAAAGCGTCAATTATATGCCGTTGATTTTGACAGAATGGCTGTTGATGAGTTTGTGAAACAATGCCGTCTTGGAGATCCAGAACAAGCACCTTCTAGGCAACAAATGTTAAAGGTTATTGAAATTATCAAACATGGTGATATCCATTCAAAGCTGATGTTGAGTAGGTGTATGACACTTGAAGAGTTAGAAAGGGAGAATGTGTCGATCTTCGATAAGGTCACTGAAGAAGAATTGAAAAGAATAACTTCATTTTACAATGTGATGGTGATTGAGAGAATTATCACAGATATCCACTTACCATTTGAATTGCAGAATAATTGTTACTCAGTGTTGAATTGCTTACAGGAGAAAAATGGTGCTGATTCTGCAAGATTTCTTCGATGTAAATTAGTGCTTGATTTACATTTCAACAATTTTGACACAACCATCTACAGTAAAAGCTCAAAACTGACGGCATTTATAGATCATGTGTTGCATAGATTCCCGAAGGAGACTTTCCCCATTGTCAACAAGGATTTATTCCATAATTACATAATAGCTTTGATAATTTCCAAAGACGTTGCCGATCCGGAGTTACTTTTTGCTTACATCACCCATTTCTACCCCAATGCTATGAAACCTTTAAAATGTTTCTTTCCTCGATACGATCTCAAGGATGGCGAAGAGTTAACTTACTCTTTTGATTCACAGTACGATTTCTTGATCAATGATAAAAGAGTTGATTTCTCTATGTCTGCAGTGAGCCGTGTGTTTGAAGTGATTCCGTGTCTTGTTGATAGAGAATTGACTCACAAAGTTTCCAATGGCCTCAGAGAAGATTACTATCTCTTTGCTCCTTTTGTTGCAAATTTGCTTTCCTCGGATGGTGAAACATCTAATTGTAATATACTAAAGGGGCAACTACATAAGTATCTTGTTGATAATTCCAACCTAATGGAAAAGTTAAAGTACAAAAAATACATCACAGATTTTAAATTTCAACAAGATCCAATCTTCAAACAAATAGTTGCTGCTGCATCGGATAACTACAAATATGTCTTTGATTACTTGCTTAACACATTAGCGTCTACAACAGTTCCATATATGGCTGGTGTTGGAACACAGACACTTGCAAATGCTTTATCTATGACTCCAGTTGAGGGGCGCTATGTATTACTTCACTTGTTACAGCAAGCGTCTCGGATATCTATCTTTGGTGAATTTAAAGTTAAAATCATCGATAATAATGAATTACAACTCTCTCGAAAATACAGAGACATTATTTCACTCAATATGAAAGAGGGGAGAAGTGTCAAAAATTTACAGTTTCTCGGAAGGATGTTGAAATGTTTCCATCCATCTTTGCTGAAAATATTATTCCCACAACTTTTCAAACCTAGGGACGAGAGTCGAGATGAAAGGCCATTCATGATGTCTTGTAAGCCGTTAGATGATTTAGGTCTTCATAAAAAAGTCAATGCCCAAATCATGTTTGATAAGGTTGCATCATTGTCTATTCTGGATCCACAAAAACTTAATAAAGCCCTGGACACAATAAGTCCATATAAAGCAATGGATAAGTTGATTACAATGTTTCAATCGGATTTTGGATCGTTTAATTATCTAACTGGTCCATCGCCTTACCTGGATGTACTACATTTCTCTGTCTTGAAGGAGATGGAAAACAAGGATATCAATTTGAGATTGTACTTGATGTACATTGATTTCTTTCTTCCAAATTATAATTCCATCATATGGAAGGATGGTTTATTATCCAAATCCATTAAACTTCGCCCATTTTCCTATCCTGGAGTTAGACATCTAATCAGCAATTCACGTCCTGTCACCGGTAAAGCTAGAGACATCTTGTTATATGTCTCTAAAAAGTTGCCACATCTGCCAAAGAAAATTGAGATTTTTGAAGAGTTGGTAGAGCCCCTATCTGTGTTTGACAGACAAATTGTTATGAGCGAGATTAAGAACACACAACTCAATGAATGCACAGAGGTTGGCTCTTCAATTGACCAGGAGTCAAGTATTGATGATTCATTGGTATTGCTCAATAAGTATTTGTCGACTAGAGGTGAATTTGACAGAAATGAGATGTCAAAAATTTTAACTGACTTCAAAAGGGGAATTGATGGTTTTTCCTTTGCTTATCTAACCAAAAATGAATTATTGCACTTCGATGATCTTTATTCTTCCATTGAATCTGATGATGATAAATTTTGGTTTATAAAAGAACTTATTGATCAGAATATTGGGTTGCCATTATCAAAACCACTCATTTATGATATAGAGAAGTTCACTGGAATTGGTGAGAACCATGGTAATGACAAACGAGAACCAGTTAATGGTGGAACACTTCAAGATACATTGGAATTGGCCTCTGGTTTGGTGGAGAAAAATATAGAATTGAGAAAGAGACAGTATGTTCTTTTCAGAGGACATTCTCCTACTAAGATTAGTTCGACTGATTTGAAAAATGAATTATTGACTCCTTTCAGTATAGATGAAAAGCAGGGACTCTACGATAACTATCCAGTTAGTCTTTTATCTGCTATCGCAACTCGTTTAAAACAAAATAAAGATGATAAAGTGTGTGCTTTCATCTGTAACCAGTATGAAACCATGCTGAGTGACTTACTGCCTGGCATTTCTGTGAAGGATCTTCATTTTCCCGCCAGTGAATTTCAAAACGTTGAAATGGAATTGACTAAATGGACGTTTTCTAAGATACGATTCGATAAACAGAAGATAATAGGTTGGTCAGGAATGTTACAATTGATCATTGATGAAGTGGAAGGGAAAGTATCCAGATTCCCAGTTGATGCTGATTTCGATCCTGTGTTTATCCACAAATTACAAAGAAATGTTGTTGACAGTGGGTTATCTATGCACGTCAATGCCAGGGCCAAGATTGCTTATTATTGTATTTACTATCCGAAGTTTTACAAAATCCTTGTTGACTTAGGAATACCTCAAATTTTTGGATTCGAGTTTACCAGAGAGGACCTATTGACTAAGGTGAACGTCTCTTATAATTTGGTGTGTGATTCATATGGTCCTGGACCATTGTACAATGACATTGTGCACATTTACAAGGAACTATTCGATTTTAATTACAATTATATCGAACTTGAGCAATCCATTGAATTATTGGATAGATTGCTAGATGTGTGTGATTCCAACAAGGATCTGATATTTGACAGAATGCACAGATACTTGATTCAATTCATAAAATTTGCCAACAACCATCGACCAGCTCTGTTCATTCCATTGTATGAAAAGATATCAGATGATAACCATCGATCTAAGGGGTACACCGACTATGAGACATTTGATGGTGTTAAGAGTAGATACTTGACTACCATTGTGAATCGTGATGTTCGTGCTGGGTATGAATTGTTCATGGAGATGAAGAAAAGTGATCCTAAATGGAAGCCAAGACACATTATTTACTCTGAGTTGATAAGAACATTGATAGAAGATGGTAGAACCGATGATGCGTATCAAGTGTATTCCAAGTTTTTAGAAGAAGGAACTGTGTTGACCTATAAAAATGATCGGTATGATTTGATCAAATTATTTGATTCGTTGGGTTGGTCAGTAGAGAAAGGTGGTCGTTACCACCATCAAAATCAAAATCAAAATCAACATCAACATCAACATCGTCATCGTCAATCACCAGTTAAAGAAAAAGATAAGGAACTACCTGAATATTTAGTGAATAACGATAGATTTGCTATGGTTAGTGGTGTTTCTAATAACGATGAACCAGCGACCCCTATTAAGGAGAAGCCACATCAAAGAATCAAGGAAAGTAGTGGGAAGAAGTTTAAATTGAAGTTGTTTGATTACGACAACTTGGGTTGATTGTAATAAATAGAATCTTTCATTTACGGTGAAGGGATCGGAAAAATATTTCTGTATATATATTTATATATTTATACATTTATTTGTTTATTTATATAAATTTCATGGTCAAAATGTACATTTATTATTAATAAGGCTCATGTTATAATCATAAAGAAAAGATAAATATAGAAGAAATATGCAAAAAAAAAGAAGTGAAATTAAGTAGAAAAGTAGAAAAAATAAGAAAATACATAAAAGATGGAGAGATAGAAATAAATAAGTATCCGTGTTGTAATAATGTAAAAGTAATGTAATGTATGGTTGATGTGAATGTAATGTAATGTGAAATGATGCGGTGGTCACCGGTCAACTCATTCAGAGAATGCTCTTAACAACGTCTTTCTACCACTATCATTTAAAATTTCATACACTGCCCGTTGTCTAGTTTCATCTCTGTCGTAACTATTGTATCTTTTACCATTACCGAGTCTTTGTTGACCGACAGCACTTGGAATTGCTGTGTTGACAATGTGTTGGTTTGTTGGTTCCACTGTACCGGCACGTCTCTTCACATACACCTTTTGAGGTCTAGCATTTGCTGAGAAGTAATCATCGTCATCATCGTTCAAGCTATGTGGAATTTGTAATGACAATGGTGATGGTACATTTGGTGTTGAATTTGATGCCAATGAAGGTGGCAGCGACACAGAGATTTGCGTAGCCATAGGAGACGGGTCGTGTAATTTTTTATTAGTGTTGGTAGATGCCACTGAATATCTTCTACCATCCTTGACGAAGAAGTGACGATCCTCCACAAATGGGGATAATTGGATGGTTGAGTCCTTTTTAATCGATGTAGGTTTCATCGAAGTTGAAGTTGTCAATGGTTCAAGTTTGTTTTTAATTTCATTGTCCTTGGTGGTGGTGGTAGATGATGATGGTTTGATGGAGTTTGTTGATGAAGAAGAAGAGGTCGAAGTGAATTTCAAGTAAAGAAACAAAAACACCAATAACAGCACACAGAAATGGCCAAACTTGAACCTAGATTGACCCGCACTGGATGAATTAGTCAGAGTACGGATAGGTTCAAATGGTGATGACGACGAGGATTGGGAACTCCCCGTGGCAGTCATCAGCAAGATGTAACATACAACCACCGTGGCGACCAGTGATGGGATATGAATTCTGATGGATTTCTCGTTGGATCTAGTCACATCGACAAAATAATCCAAATGGTAGATGTACATGCAAAGAGAGTAGCATAATCTGCACAACACCCAGAACAAGTTCATCAACTCCGACAAATCATCATTTGATTGGGATTTTTTCCCCTTAGAGTTCCCATTACCAATGGCTACATTGGTGATGGTAGTTCCCTTATTGTTGTTTGGTGATTTATACGTCATAATGATAGGTTGATCCAATGGATGAACGTTTTGTTTAATGGTATTTGCCGGTATCGTAGAATCTGTGTTGTTGTTGTTGTTGTTGTTTGATGATTGGCCCTTCCGTTCTCTTTCCAGTCGTTGCTTTTCCAAGTTCACTTCGAATGCAATGTCATTGATTTCATTAACCACTTTAACATCATCATCATCGTCGTCGTAGTGTTCCGGTGGTGGTTTACTGAAGAATTTCCGCCTTGGCTGGTGTTGTTGATGTTGTGGATCGGATTTATTTATCGAATTTGATCTTTTGAATCTTGAAAAGATCTCCTTCCGATTATGGTGGTGTTGGTTATTATTAGCCGACATTATATGGGATGAATGTGTGTATATGTGTATTAAATTATATGTCAGAAGAGATGCTTATTCAATTTTTATCAATATCGGAGTTTAATAAAGAAACATGAATGGAAAAAAAAAAGGCAAAATGAAATTTGGTGTTTGTTTTGATTTATTTATTTACTTATATTAAATATATATATATATATTCAATAAAGTTGGATGTTGAACGTTGAAATGTAATTGGATAAATTGAATAGAGAATACCAATTGAAATCTGCGAGATGGGTTATATATAAACTGTAAGATTCTAAAAATCTATTGAAACGAATCGAATCAAATTCAAATATTTTTGAGTTAATCAGAAAGAAGAAAGATTGGTTGGTGTTCTTTTTCTTTTTTTTTTCTCTTTATTTGGTTAAATTCACAATTGTCAATATCACAATAAAAAAAATGATGAAATTGGGAAATAGAATAGAAATCAATGTCTTTATATTTTTAAATTTGTATTACATTCTAATTAATAGATAGTTAATTTATCCATATCAGTATATCAGTATATATATATATATTAATATATTAATGGGTCCGGCCACGCGGTAAACTCATTGGAAAGAGCTGGCTGGTTGCAGGGTTGTTGCGGTGGTTACGGGGGGGGAGAGAGAGTTACGGGGGGGCTTACCGGTGGGGGGAGGAAGAGAGAATGTTAGTTCATTGGGATCCACAATGCACCTCTACACCGCACGGTACGGTACGGGGAAGGGAAGAGTTTTAGTGCCAAAAAAAATGTTAGACTGATGCGGTAGGGAGTGGGGGACAATGGCTGGTATGGGAGGAAGGTGGTATGATTGATATATATATATATATAAATATATAAATATATATATAAATATAAATGTACATATCATATAAGTATCAAAAATGTGAATCAATCAAATACACTCATTCCTATGGATTCAATTAAGGCGGACCAATCTAAATCAATAGGTGAGTAAGGGGAGAGAAAGAGAACAAAAGAAAACGATAAAGAGACCAAACCAAACCAGGCACTGAGAAGATACGCCGCATTTGAAATGGCTGGTTTCACACACATACATACACACATACACATACATACAAAAGTAGGTGGATGAATGAATGAATGAATGAATATATAGAGAATGAATGATAAGAGGTTTTTTGAAATGAAGTGAAATAGAAGATCAAATCAATTTTTTACCTTTAATGATGTTACAATTACATGTTTACAATTACAATTCCATGTTACAATTCATAGTAATCATACAAAAGTCATATTTGATAAAAAAAAATATAAGAAATAATAATATAGTAAGAAGCTATTACAAAAAAATTAAACACAAAAAGACAAACTCAAGGTAAAAAGATTTAAAAGAAATCAAATCAAGAAAAAATACACAACAAATGGGGGGAAAACTATATACATAAATACATATATATATATATATATAAATAAATTGTATATTTTAAAAAAAATCAAAATTCTCAAATCTTTGTGTCAAAAATTTGCAATTTATATTTGTTTATATGTATAAAAAATTAGTTAAATAAATCAATTCAAAATTTATGTAAAAACACATTATAAGAGAAATTTTTTCCTCTTAAAAGCACCATTAAAGATTAAATTGTTTATTTGAATTTCTTACCGAACAAGATCAATTGCAATTGATCGTACAAGGAGATAACACCGGCACCGGCAACACCTCTCAAGATGTTAGCACCACAACCCTTGAACAAGGACTTGACACCTTCAGCAGCAACAATCTTCTTGAAAGCATCAAAAGCACCCTTATACTTGACAGCTTGACCAGAAGTCATCATCATTCTTCTTCTAACAGTATCTAATGGGTAAGAAGCAGTGGAAGCACCAGTGGTAACAGTCCAACCTAACAAGAAAGCAGCCAAGAAAGAACCTTCCAATGGACCAACTAAGACAACAGGCTTCAAGGAATCGTACAAACCAAAGTACAAACCTCTGTAAACAATGATACCAACAACAGATGGCAAGAAACCTCTGTACAAACCGGCAATACCATCAGAAGCTAAAGTCTTCTTGTAAACATCAACTAAACCATTGAATTGTCTTTCACCGGAACCCTTAGCAGCCTTAGCATCGTTAGCCAATCTAGTTCTGGCGTAATCTAAAGAATAGACAAACAATAATGAAGTGGCACCAGCCAAACCACCAGAAGCCAAGTTACCGGCAAACCATGGCCAGTAACCTTCTTCCTTCTTGAAACCAAACATCTTCTTAAACTTATCCTTGAAGGCAAAGTTCAAAGCTTGAGTTGGGAAGTATCTGATAACATTAGCAGTGTTACCTCTCCAGAAGGCAACAATACCTTCATCAGCAGAAGTTCTCTTGAAACAGTCAACAATACCATCGTATCTCTTGGCTAATCTACCTTGCTTGATCATTTCATCTTGGTTTTGAATTAATAACTTAACTCTTTCAATTGGAGCAGCAGCGGTCTTGGAGACGGCGGCGGAAACACCACCCATCATGAAATCGACGAAGAAAGAGGACTTTTGTTGTTGTTCAGCCATTGTGGATTGTTATATCTATAATAGTTGATTGAAGGTATAAAAGCTTCTGAATGTAAAGAAAGAAAAGAGGAAAAAGAAGGAAAGAAAGAAAGAGAAAAAAGGAAAAGAAGGGAAAAAAAGACAAAAAAGTACAATTGAAAAAAAAAAATTGGTTTCAAATACTTAAATTGAAGTAGAATTGGACACCTTTAAGTATAAAAAGTCAACGTTGATTTAATTTAATCGTTGGTTGGTTTGTTGTCCATTCACATTCAGCAATTACTGAGGGTGAACTGTGATTGGTTGAATTTTTCTTGACCAACTGGCTCCTTCTCGTTTTGTTCGCTGGTTTCACGGCCGCACAGCGCGCGTATCAAGGGCAGTTTTGTAGGAGAGGGAGAGGGAGAGGGAGACGAGGACGACAACTACAAGGGGAGCAAAGGTTTCCGGTCTTTTTTGTTTGTGTTTGTGTTTGTGGTGTTTAAGGACTTCCTTACACAAATACAAATACAAATACAAATACAAATACACGCGTTATATTGTACAAACATCTTTTTTTTTTCCATTGATTTCGTATATACCCCTCTTTCTGTCTTACAATCGTATAGAATCGTTAACTAATCTTTGTATTATATTTAGGGTGGTACATCAATTTGAAAGTCAATGGATTAAAGGAATTCGTTTTTAACCCTGTACATTTTTACGATTGTATTTATTCATATATTCACATATATAAATTAACTCAAAAAAAAAAAAAAAAATACCCCTCACATAATATATTATATAATATAATATAATATAATATATAATATCGGCAACACTCAGTTTTAATAGAGTAGAGTAGAGTAGAGTGTCTTCACCAACCGACCGATCTTTTGATTTAAAAATCTCGCTAGTTAACTCTCGAAAGAAAAAGAGGGGGTGTGTGCTTTGAGTGTTGTAAAATCCGGAAACTATTTCAATACAAAGAGAGTAGAGAGTGGTTTTTTTTTTCTTTTGTTTAAATTTGTAATTTGTAATTTGTAATTTGTAATTTATATATTTTATATATTTTATATATTTAGTTAATTATGCTTTTACTTAATTACAATTTAATACCATTGATTGATACAAATCAATTTTAATTATGGCAATTGTGTATTTACTATACTATCATACTATGAAATCATTTTTAACCTAAATAGAAATAGGGAAAAAAAAGAAAGAAAAGAGAGAAAAAAAAAAAAGCAAATCTCTTTATGGAAATGAAAAGAAAAGAAACTAAATATTAACCGGTTTCCTTCAATTTCATTTCCGGTTTCTCTTCCCGTTTATAGATAAAATGGAACCCCCCTTTCCCGTTCACTTCCATGCTAAAAAGGCCCAGGCAAGGGACATTTACCTTACACATCCACAAGACCTATTTTAGAAAAAAAAAAGGGTTAACGTATTTTAAATATATGTAAATGTATATGTATATATATATACATATATATATACATATGTATCATATATTTTTGTATCATATAGGTATATGTATATTTCATTAATAGTATTCAAAAGTACCATTACTTGTGTTTTTGTTTACTTCCAAAAGAGGGTTTTTTTTCTTGTTAAAAACCAAAAAAAAAAAACTATATTAGTTTCCATATATAATATATATAGAAAAAAAGAAAAGACAAGAAAGAGAAATAACAAAAGAAACCCACTCACCTCGTCTACGAAATGTATATTTTAAGTCCGAAATACGGAGTAAAAAAAAAATATCAAAGGTATATATATATATGTGTGTGTATATATATATATATATATACTCGTATGTGTCTGTTCAATGGTAACGATTTGGGGAGTTTTAATTTTATCATAGTAATGTAATTGGTACCATTTGTATCATGATATGTTTTTACTTTAAATTTCAAAGAACGAATTGCAAATAAAACAATTAAAAGGCGGGTTTTCATTTTTGATTTTACAAAAAGTTTTTTTTAGTCAATTAACAGATTAACAATATAAGTTCCCTCCCAATGGTTTCAACATTAGTGTGGAGAGGAGAGATGAAGAGAAGAATTAAGTTTCAATTGGTAATACACCATACCATGGTGGATTGAAGTGATTAAAGATTCAAAAAAGTGTCATGTCTAGTCACAAGATTAGGAAAAAGCCCAACTTGATTCAGTTATGCTCAATTCGTTTAACATTCAACTGATCATAAGACAAGTAAAACATTCGCAAATATTAAGTTTATCTCTACAATATACTGTTTCATCCATTGGCATTGGCATTGGCATTGGCATTGAATTGGATCAATTCCTCGTAAATTGCGTTCATTTTTTTGATCACCTTCCCTCTACTTTTGTAATTTATATTTATATGTCTTGTGTTTTTTTTTTTTTTTTTCTTAGATCTCCAAGATCGGAAAAGCTAAAAAAGACAAATTGAGATTTCTAGCTAACTAGTAGTTGGTGTACGGGTGTGTTTGGATGAACCCAGACAATTTCTGAAAGAGAATCTTTCCACTACTATAATAGTAAAAATTTTATAACTCTCTTCCTATACATTTGTACACATATAATTCCATTCCTAAACTACACAAATAAATTAAATATTAACAGTTTTTTTTTATTTTGTAAGATGGGGTTGCATAAGGGGGGAGGGAAAAGATGATTTATATTTCAAAAAAAGTTAAGAAAAAAGAGAGATTAATATATATGGGTTAAAATTATTATATTATAAAAAACATAAACACACATGCAATGAATGCATTTAGTAACCTAAAGCAGCTAATTGTTCAGAAGCCTTGGATTCAGCAACGGAAGCCTTAGCAGTGGCAACCTTCTTAGCGAAGGCTCTCTTCTTAGCATAGTATTCAGCAGACTTAACCTTTCTCTTTTCTTCTAAGGAGTCAACAATGGATTCGTATTTCCAACCAACGGCAGATGATAATTTACCAACAGTGGTGAATTTTCTACCTTGCTTCAATCTTAAAACTCTCAAAGCTTGAGGAACGACAACTCTCTTCTTCTTATCGTATGGAGCTGGGATACCTTCGAAAGCCTTTAATCTTTCTAAAGCAGCCTTACCTCTGGCAGTCTTGTGAGGAATCATACCCTTGACAGCCTTGTAGAAGATTCTAGATGGGGCTCTGAAATGGAATGGACCTCTCTTAGTGTTGAATCTGGTGGACTTTCTCAAGTAGTCGTGGTACTTCAACTTGTTTCTGAAGAATTCACCAGAGATGTTTAAAGCTTCAGCTCTGACAATGACAACCTTTTGGCCGTTCAATAATTCCTTAGCGACAATAGAAGCTAATCTACCTAATAAGTGACCCTTACCTGTATTAAAATTATTCAAAAGTTGAATGTGTTTTTTATATGTTAGTAAATTATATCTTCATTACACGAGTACATGGTTTTTCTTTTTTTTTTGTCCCCATGTTGATTTGAAAAAAAAAAACAGGTTTCTTCGATATATTGAAATTGAAATTATATAAGATGAATGAAACATTTGAACTTGGTCGTGTTGGATTTCTCTATTGAACAACTCATGATGGTCTTTTATTCTATTGGTTTTATATTCATAAAATGGTTTAATGTCTTATCGTTGTACTTTAACATCGTAGTGAATAAATATTCTTGTACAATTTTTTTTCTTTCCAGTATTGAAACCATTCAAATGGCATACAAATATGGTATCAATGTTGGACTTTTCAATATCCCTTGATAATCTATAATCTTGAAACTATGCTGTAATTCATTTAAACTGATTTTTCACTTATTGGTGATGGTCAAAAAAAAATTTGTACAGATTTTCATAATTTCACTTATTGGTTGGTGTCTTCATCATGCCACATCATGATTGGCTTCTCGTGTGTATACAGATGTAATTTCATTTCTCAATAAACTGACATCTGCTAAATGATAAGATGATTTCTTCTTGAATTCTATCATCGTCGTTTGTATGTTGTATGTACATTCAAAGTTTTTTTCTCTATATATCTTTTTGTGTCTGTTATTTTTTTTTCATTTTCAGTTTATTTGCAGTTTAACATACCGTCAATGACAACAACTGGTTGAAAAGAGCTCATTTTCTGTGATTATTGATAAGATCTATATATGGTCTTTTGTGAATAGTTCAAGTAATACAAAAGACAAGAAATGTTAGTAATATGTAAAAAATTCAATAATATTGATTAAATTTTAGTGACATTCAATCCACCCATTCTCTCAGGAAGGAAACTGAGACTGGCAAATTCCCATAGTAAAGCTCTCACCTCTCCCTCTAACTAACTCTCACTGTCTGCTCTCTCACTCTCACTAACTCACGCTCACTCTCACTCTTACTCACTCAGTCTCGACTGGTCCCAAACTGAGAGGCTCTCAAGAGCCATCGCGAAAGGTAAAACATGTACTCCTCGCACCGTACATAAATTTCTCAATTTCACAGTCACAAGAACATTTGGAGAACAATTCGAGAAGGACTACATAATTGTGGCGATGTAATAATTAGCCATATGTGGCGAAGTATATTTCGGTTGTTTGGTCGGTTAAATCAAAGAATCTGTATTTTCATTAGTTAGCAAAGGTATAGATAGTTAGTTAGATAAATACATAAATATTAAAAAAGAAAAGATTTCAAAGGGACATTATGTTTAGATTTAGATGCATTCCAATGAAATATCAGCGTTGGATGAATTGGATTTGAAATTACAATTAACCTTACATTTAACAGCTCCATAATCCGTTTGATACAATTTCAAATGATAATCATACATAGTCTGATCAATTAATTTTTGAATGGGGAAAGAATTATAATTGGCTCTTCTACCATTGGTTTCAATGATGACAACGCTGACATTAAACACTTGTGATAACTTTCTCAATTTTCTAAACAAGGTTATTATTAATGCATTAGCTGCAAAAAAAAGAAGTGTTTTTTTTACTTATGTTAGTAAGTTGGTTGGTTAAACCGAAAAGTAGCCAAAATACAAACATCATTAACATACCTGAATTATGGGATTTAAAGTATTGTAAATTGAATAAATCACAAAGGTCTTCTAACACGATCAATTTGTACTTTGATACGTTTTCATCATTGGTAATGTCGTACCGTAAACACTTTGTCGTAATCTCATCGATTTCTTTAATCACATCGATCAATTTGAAACATCGTGAATGGAACATATGACTTTGCTTGACTGTCAATTCCTTTTGATTGGGTTTATCCCTCGTAATAATTTCTCTGAATGTGTCAATGTCGTAATTAGAAGTAGTTGTGATGTGTTGAATGAGACTGGATGAATCAATACATGATGAGAGATAATAGGACATAATCAACTGATGGTTTAACCAGATACAACTTCAGTTAGTATATATATGTATATATGGGTTTAAAAAGAAACATTTAACAGGGCCATACAGTCATACATACCATTGATGGAGTGATGAATCGTTGATTTGATCCATTTGATGGTATCGGGTCCTTTTTCGATACCGTTGAAGAGATATGACAAACGGAATTCTCAAAAACCGCTTGCAATTGATCCATTGGAAGATGAATAGCTTTTTTTACCCTAGGAATTATTACACATAGCAATTGAATCAATTCATCAAGAGAGAAACAATCCAATCAACGAATACCCCAATCATTGATTTAAAAGTTACGTAAACAAAACAAAAGAGAAATCTCTTGTTTCCAGGGCTGTGTAATTTGATTGTTTCTTGGAGACAGATTTGTAAGAGCTAAACTTATATTTATATATATATAGAAACGTTAAAAGCAACAAAGAGGTGAAACAGAAAACCGATAAGAAAATGACAAAGATGAAAACAAAATGAAGAGGAATAAGCAATCAATCACAACAATAAGGCAACGATAACAAAACAAGACAAAACAATACAATACAAAAAAAAAACGTAAATAGTATATAGTATAATAATAATATATAAATAACTCAACTTATAAAACAAACCCAACCCTTTCTTCCCTCATTCACATAATGACACAGCAACCACTTTTACTCTTATCATTAGCAGGAGCAGTGACATTATTTCTAGCATCCGATCTTGTCGTTGCACCGGCATTGCTTCCCGTGGCATTAGCATTATCAACACCGTTACCTATTTCATCGCTAACGTCACCACCGTTTGATGAATCACTGGTGTCTCTTTGATGGTGAGCACCAGTGGTTGTGGTTGTAGCAGCGACTAACAAATCACGCTTCTCTTGAGGTAGTTCATCATTCGCCGTTTCATCGACAGGTATGGTGTCCTTTGTAGCTTGATCGGTGTCCTTACTGTAATCAGATTGTGGAGGCACCGCCACTGGATCGAGTTGTTGTTCAGGGAGCTTGTCCCCGTTGGCACCGGCGATTTGAACATGGTCATGATTCGACAAGGCATCTTCAAATTCTTCCTCCTCTTCATCTGTTGGAGACTGTGGTGGTTTAGACAATGGAGTCGATGGGGTGTTTGTCTGTTGTTGTTGTTGTAGTTGTTGCGTTGTCGTTGTAGTTGTTGTGTGATGTGTGGAAATTGACGACACTGATTGTTTTCTATTGTAACCTGGAGCGAATGAAGGCACAGGTATGTTTGACGTTGACGCTCTTCTCTTATTATTAGATGGTTTCTTCTTACTTGGGATCTTTAAATCTGTGAATTTCCATTTCTCTGATGTTGATTGTAATTGGTCCAATGGTTTGATGATAATGTGTATAACGGGGGACAATTCAAGGTTCAACGTGGTCAACAGATCGTTCGGGTTTAATCTGTTTCCCAAATGAAGTAGCTGTAATTGATCAGGTGTAGTGGGTTTCTCGTTGGTGTCGACGGAACTTTCATGTCCGTGGTGTTGCTTCTGGGTTAAAAGTCTTTGCCATTCATCAAAGATGTAATCTCTCAAATGACCAATTCTAAAGTTATTCTCCAATTCCTCTTTAGACGTGTCTAATTCATTTTCAAATCCACATTCAATTATGAATTTACTGTCTAATGTTAATGGCAATCTTTCACCGCTCAAGAACAACAATTCAATCTTTTGATTTAAAAACGGATATGACATTGTTCCTTTTGAAGGTCTTTCTTCTTCGGGCTTCTTCGTGAAAACACTATTTTAAGCACACTGGGTATTAACTTTTAATTAACAAAATGAAATGGAAGCTAGCTGACAGACCTTTGAATTGATTTCTGTTTCTATCAAAAAAAAAACAAAACAAAACAAAAAAAAATTAAAGAAAATTGTGGTTTTCCAAAAATATAGCAAACTATATATATATATAATAAAATAAAAACAACACAAAACTTATCTGGTATGTGTATAAAAAAAGAACTCGGTTTAATTCAAAAACGGAAGGATCAAATCAAATTGTAACAGTATCTATCCTTCTACCTTGTATGTGTGTCTTAATTTTAAATGAAATCCTGTGTTTCAAATAAACTGTTTTTGGAATATTGTGGATTTGATTAGCAACTTGAAACTATCTCATTAAATTGTGTGTGTCTGTGTGTGTGATATTTTTGATCGATCGTCTCGTCGAGGCCGGTTATTGTTCTGGCAGGCCCTTTGTGTGATTTCTTGCGTGTGTGTGTGTTTTTTTTTAGATAAGAGACCGAGCCTAGCCAAACAGTGTTTGTTACAAAGAATTACATATTTAGGTTTTTTATGGTTATTTTATATCATTATTTTTGTTTTATGTGGTATATATCTATATAGATAGGTATATATAGGTGTATATACAGGTATGTAATGTACAGTTACGATATTTTATTAGCATAGCATGTTTATTATTTCTTTTGTGAATTGTTGTTATTGTTGTTACCGTTTGCTCCATGTAAATTCATTGGCATACCCATTGGCATCGGTGGGAAAGGCATGAATGGCATCATCGTAGGTGGTGGTGCCATTGGCATTCCCGATGGTAGGGTTAGATTGTGTTGTGGGATCTGTGGGAGATTACCTGGTATTGGAACTTGTGAGATCGGAATAGTTGCATCTGTGGAATCACCAATGGTTCCATTCCCATCGGTGGTGGTGGTTGTTGTGGTTGTTGTTGTTGTCTTTTGCTTTTTATTTGAATCATTGCCACCGTCATCACTTTCCAATTTCCTCTTTCTCTCTTCTAAGAACTTGTCAATTTTACCTTGTAATTCCTTGTCTGGTTGTAATGAATCCAAGAAAATATCCTTCTCTCCACTGTTTAAAAAAAACACATCCTCTTCTCCACAATTTGGACACACAAAATCAGAGTCAATCAATAAATCCTCAATGATTTGTCTGGAGTAAACCTTGTTACAACATCTAGTTCTCACTGGTTCCTTGTACAGTTTATTTGTCATGGGGTCTCTCAACTCAGGATCATCAACTTCAATGTCATCATCGTTGTTATTCTGCTTGGACCGTTGAATCTGTTGGTAATTCTCCCATGCCCTCTTATCAGCCACGGCAACGACAAATTTACCATCATCCGTGACCATGTAATTCATGTTTGGATCGTCCATCTCTCCAGGGTTGTCAACTGCCTTCAATTGAGATTTTGGAATACCAGTGGTTTTCTTCACTCTGATACCATCCCAATTTGGATCATTGTTCTTCGGACAATTTCTGATATGATGTTGCCCCTTTTCACCACATTTGTAACAGATGTAGTAATCGGGAACTTTCTCCTCTGGTTTATTAGATCTACCCATGTCGACCCTTTGAGCATTGGCCATCACAGCTTGTTGTTGCATCCATTGGTCGTCTTGTTGATTGAACATTTGTTTAATCATATCCTCTTCACTTTGATCCACAGATGTACTCGTCACTGGATTCAATTCCACTGCTGAATTTGTGGAACCAATGGCACCCATGGAATTTTGGAAATTGTTGCCTCTCATCAATCTTGGCTTACCGGCAATGTATCTGGCAATGTTCCCCTTGCCCTTCTTACCAGCAGATGTACGTCTCACAATCACCGTTATGGATCTAGGTATCACTTCATTGTCATCTTGGTACTCATCGTCTGGCATTTCTGAATGGTACAACATGATATCTGTGTCTGTAGATGTCAATAGTTTATTTGCATAGATGATTTCCTTTTTCAACTCAAATACCGTTAACCCTGTCCCATCGAATTTAATCGTGGACATCCTGTCAGGTCTCTGAGATCTGAATCTGTAATATATGACAGCCATAGTGATGGTCCTGGCTATTCTTGTTCCTGTTATTAATAATGTATGTGTAAATAAATCTGTCGGAACTGTGTCTCTAGTTTTTCTTTTAAAAGTATCATAAATATTACAATACAATTCCCAATTGTCTTCTCTCTCTTGTGTTTCTCATTCGCTTTAAATTTTTGTTTTTTGCCCCAGTGAGATTTTTTAAAATGTGCGAAATAAAGTGAGAAGCGAGCGAGTGTGTGTGTGGTCTTTGTTAAGTTAAACATTATATAAGAGTAGAATGGAAATCACTGGTGTTGATTTGTTTTGTTTTTTCCATAGTTTATAATAAGTATCAATGAATGTTGAAAGACTTGACTTACTGGTAAAGTGGTTTTTTTTTGTTTGGTGTAACCAGTGGTAGATGTTCTTATTCTTTGGTTCTTATTTTCATTACTTTGTTTGATCAACAATTTGAAGGAGATATATTGGGTAAACTATTAATAATTTACCATATCTCTTCTGACTCATTCAAAAGTCAACCATGTTTTTCTTTTAGTTTTCTTTAATCCCTCCCCTTCATATTAAAATTTGTCCCATTTTGACATTTTGAGGAAATTTTGAAGAACATAACTAATAAATTATTTGGTTTTACGTTTTTTTCTAGCTTCTTAAACCTTTTGTCCCATTAATTTTCAAAATGTTCACAAATTTAATTTCATTAATTTGTGTGAGTTGAAACCAAACTGACCATACAGATAAGTTAGTTAAAAGATTATAAGTACTTGAAGTAGCCTATAAATTTCCTCCATAGTTATACTCAATATATAGTTGTTAAAGATAAATAAGATAATGAGGAGCCATTGACTATTTAGGATGAGTTTACCAATAGCCACTTTTGAAACTGAATTTTTGTTGATAATATTGGAGTGAGGAATTTTCAATGATTGGACATGTGTAGCGACCCATTGAAGATAGACATTGTAAATATTGCTTGCAAAATTTTGTGTTGAGTGCTCACATAAACTTAGAAACCTCAGTCTTGAGCACAACATAACAAGACTGGGTGGCCAAGCTGGTTAAGGCGTGCGACTGTTAATCGCAAGATCGAGAGTTCAATCCTCTCCCTGGTCGCGTATCTTTTTTTTTTGTTTTTGTTTTTACCGTTTGTTTACTTATACTTAATTATTGAATCCCTTTGAGTCCATGCAGGAGATTTTAAGTCAAGTATTTGATCTATATCCTATATGGATACTTGTTGAAGCATTCTCAAACTGAGGTTCAGTTAATAAATACATCAGCAATGGTTCCATGTGGAATACTATGGTAGTTCAGTGCCAGAATTAAACTGAACAAACCTCGAATCACAATCCTGATAAGGAATTAAATTGGATTCAACATTGATCCAAGAGACATGGGTTCAACATGGATTCAACATCGACTTGGGTTCGGCATGAGAATTGACTAATCAGACCTGTATTCAACATTGAGTGAAAAGACCTGGGTTCAGCATAGATTGACAAGATCTAGGTTCAGCATGAATTGACAAGACCTGGGTTCAGCATAGATTGACAAGACCTGGGTTCAACATTGAGTGAAAAGACCTGGGTTCAACATTGAGTGAAAAGACCTGGGTTCGGCATAGATTGACAAGACCTGGGTTCAGCATGAGTTCAGCATAGATTGACAAGACCTGGGTTCAGCATGAGTTCAGCATAGATTGACAAGACCTGGGTTCAGCATGAATTGAAAAGACCTGGGTTCAGCATAGATTGACAAGACCTGGGTTCAGCATAGATTGACAAGACCTGGGTTCAGCATGAGTTCAGCATAGATTGACAAGACCTGGATTCAGCATGAGTTCAGCATGAATTGAAAAGACCTGGGTTCAGCATAGATTGACAAGGCCTGGGTTCAGCATAGATTGACAAGACCTGGGTTCAGCATGAGTTCAGCATAGATTGACAAGACCTGGGTTCAGCATAGATTGACAAGACCTGGGTTCAGCATGAATTCAGCATAGATTGACAAGACCTGGGTTCGACATTGAGTGAAAAGACCTGGGTTCAGCATTGACCAACAAGACCAGGGTGCAGCATGGTTTCATAAGACCTGGACTATCTGAGTATTGTATGATAATAAGTCTATTGATAGTCCATAGTCCATTGATGTATTCCAATTGAAGGGTCGATCAACCTTGGTGATAGTCCAAGCATCGATGGTCCCTTGATGTTATAGTCCAGTGTCAGTCCATTAATATAGTCCAATTGAAGGGTCGATCGACCTTGGTGATAGTCCAAGCATCGATGGTCCCTTGATGTTATAGTCCAGTGTCAGTCTATTAATATAGTCCAATTGAAGGGTCGATCGACCTTGGTGATAGTCCAAGCATCGACGGTCCCTTGATGTGATCGACCTTGGTGATAGTCCAAGAATCGATTGTCCTTCGAGTTCCGCTATTGTAGGTCAAATTTCCCTTGTAAATTTCCTTGAATTGTTGCTGTTGTTATGGGTCAAATTTTCTTTGTTCTCCTGTTCATAACTTTGTAGAAAAATGTGTGGGTTAAGTCAAAGTTACTATCCTTCAGTTTTTAGAAAATTTGGTGTTTAGACCAAATCTGAACCAAATATGTAGTCCAACAAGGAGAACAATAATTTTAGTAAAGTGTTAGTATTTGAGTTTTGATATGAAACTGGTCATCAAAAACAAAATAAAAAAGGTTAAAAGGTTATAACATACAAGAAAAAGAAAGAAGGGTAGGAGGCATCTTAAAAGTTTGTAGGTCAAAGGAAGCAAGATAATTGTTGAACATAGAAGTAGTAATAATACTTTAGTATTATTTAT